>JAQFZJ010000830.1:0-16242 GCA_034695645.1 Folsomia fimetaria
GCATTCCTTCTGTGTGTGACATTTAAAATATAGCAAAAGATAATTTTGGACTTTAAATGATTCTTCCAAGCTTATTAACAGAATGTACTTTTGTTTTCCTATCTCAGTATGCGATGTGTAATTTGTTTTAACAAATCAGAGCTCTGTTAATTTGATGTTGACGTGACATTGACATCAGTAGAGCGATATAGAAATCAACAATTAAGTGATTGCATATCTCCACAAACAACTACCTTAGTATCCGTACTCTTAACATTATCGAGCTAGTAATTACTGAGCTTTTAGGAGCACGCAAAGTTGTATTTAAGCTACACAACTTATAATACGGTATAATAATGAACTTGCTGCTGGTTCTGGCAATGGTGGGTAGTGTATCAGTGGGCGCGGCTAACGAAGGTAATAATTTCTAAAAAAAAAGTTGCATTAATATATTAATATTGGTAATTTCATTAGACACCGAGTTCTGGAGACAAGATGCTCAAACCAAGCTAAAGCAAAAACTATCTTCTCCGCTAATCGAAGCTAAAGCTAAAAATGTCATATTTTATTTGGGAGATGGGATGTCTGTGCCAACGATTACCGCTGCTAGAATTCTTAAGGGTCAGAAAGTAGACCATCTACAATTTGGAGAGGAGGCCCAGTTGTATATGGATACACTTCCATTTAGTGGAACCTCAAAAGTATATGCGCATTAATGCAAATATATGATGAGGATATTGCAATTGTAATTAAATTAAATTTCAAAATATTTAAAAGACATTCTGCGTTGATGCACAAGTGGCCGATTCTGCATGCTCAGTTACAGCTTATTTGGGTGGATCCAAAGCCAATTATGGAACAATTGGGCTTAGCACGGCTGTAAAACGAAAGTCTTGTTCCGGACAAGCTGACTCCAAAAACCATGTTGCTTCATTGTTATCGTTAGCACAGGTGAGTTCAAAATGCAAGTCGGATCCGTTCAACAAATAAAAGTAATATCATTGATTTTTAAGACTGCTGGAAAATCAACTGGTGTCATTACCACAACTAGAATAACAGACGCAAGCCCAGCAGGAACATACGGTCATGTTGCTGAGCGTGATTGGGAAAATGATGCAGCTATAAAAAGGGACAATGAGGATCCTGAATTATGTGATGATCTTCCTGAACAATTGATTCTTAGGGAGCCAGGACGAAATATTAATGTAAGCAAAGTAACACGACCATATTGCGTGCAACACATTGTGCTCATTTTCATTCAAAACTCTTAAAGGTAATTTTGGGGGGTGGCCGTAAAAATTTTCTTTCTGAAAATCAAACTGACCCTGAATATCCCAATATCAAGGGACAACGCACCGACGGAAAAGATTTGATTGCTGAGTGGAAAACTTCAAAAAATGCAAACATTTCAAAATACGTGTACACGAAATCAGAACTTCTTGCGGTCGACACTGCTACGACTGAATTCCTCTTTGGTCTGTTTGAACCCGATGATAGAGGCTATGTTGATCAACTTGAGGAAAAACAAGACCCCTCTTTAGAAGATATGGTTCGTATTGGTATTCAGATTCTGAGCAGAAATCCAAACGGATTTTTCCTATTTGTGGAAGGAGGATTGATTGATAATGCCCATCATGGAAACATGGCGCAGAGAGCATTGTTTGAAGCTATTGAATTTGACCAAGCAATAAAACTGGGTGATGACATGACCAATGATGTTGATACGTTAATTGTAGTTACAGCAGATCACGCTCACGTCATGAGTTTCTCTGGTGCGAAACATTTACAAATCAATTATATTTTATTGTGGTTAAAGATACTGCATGCTGGATTTTGCAGGACATTCCTCCAGAGGTCGATCAATTTTAGAGGTCACAGATCAATTCGTGGAAACTATTGATGATATGCCATATCTTGCACTATCTTATGCAAATGGTCCTGGTGTTTGGCTTAATCCTGAAACAGGAAAGCGTAGAAATATTTCTGGTGATGATTTCCATAACCTAAACTACAAGGTACCTGCTGCAGTTCCACGAGCGTCGGAGACACATGGTGGAGATGATGTATTAATTAATAACATATTACTATTTTATAGCATTGCAAAATTATTTTATGATTTGAATTCCATTAAGGTACCCATTTATGCTAAAGGCCCATATGCTCATTTATTGAGCGGAACACATCAACAATCCTACATACCTCACGTGGTCTGGTATGCATCGTGTTTTGGGAGCGGTGCAAAACATTGCGACAATATAAAAGAAGGTGATAGTGGTGGCGTTTCGGTGACTAATGCGTATGCCTTTTCTTTGATACCAATTTTATTTTTGTTGTCATTTTTAATGCCGTTCAACTAATCTGTTTTTTATAATAATGTCATTAAATATTGAGCATGTATGGTTAATACAAATGAAAATAAATAGTATTACCAACAACGCAGTATCTTACCTCAAGTAGCATAAGAAGATGCACATAATGGAATATATATAATGAAGGGAAAATCTTGCTTTTCTGCAACTTGATGCAGCATCATGCAGCTTATAAATTTAGTGTAATTAAGAATATAGAGATACAACTAATAAAAATTGTGAGCTGCACACATATTTGATAGTGATAAAAAGCAACGGAGAGCAAGATGTCAAACATCCTTCAAGGTTATGTCTATAATTTTAGTCCAACTATTTCCAATTCAGTAAACAGCTCATAATGAATATCAGTCGGTGGTTATTCATTTAATTATGTTGGGAGAACTCTTTAGTAGTATGAATTTCCCTGCATTAATTCGAAGCTTCGTAGTTTCGCCTCATTAATGATATTTCTTTCCGTGGATTTTAATTAGTTGATTACAACAATGTTTGTAAGTAATTTTGAGCGAATCATGCTCACATTTCTTCTAACATGTACTTTAATATACTTATTTTTAGAAATGGTTTCCAATTAAATCGCTCCCCATCATGGTGGGGCTGATTATTGCATTTAGTTACTCTGGATTTTCAGAAGCTTGCTTCGGAGGAGGCGGTGGTGGGAGGCAATATATAGAACCACAAAAGCCATTTGTTGATTGCCAATGGACACCTTGTACAACATTTATACCATCGTGCTCCATGGGCTTTGAAGAATTCGATCGAGATCGGAATGGTGCGTCACATGAAACATTCAACACAAATTAGAATAACGAATTGTTTGATATCTTTAGGATGCCCAAAAAGTGGCGAGTCTAGAAATTACTGTTGCCGTAAAGGAATGGGACCATCTTGTATCACGACCTCATGCACCACATTTATTCCTAAATGCCCGTCCGGATACAAGGAGTTGGACCAGGATCGTGTGACTTGTCCCGGATCCCAGTCAAAGAATGTTTGCTGTTTACCAGGACATGGACCCCAGTGTTACACTTCGTCCTGTTCCAAATTCATACCCAGTTGTCCCAGTCCTTACCGAGAAAGACAGCGATTGCGCGGCGCTGCTGCAGACTGTCCAGAGTCTGGAATGTCGCGAAATGTTTGTTGTCACTAGCATTTTGACCAATTATGGACGAATTTCAAAATAAATCTGGTACTGATTGGTAATTGGTAATATGAGATTATGACGTGCACTTGAATCAATAAATTTATATTATTTTGTCGTAATATGCGCACATCCATAAACATGTTTTCTCAAAGAGTGATCGACAAACCCACTAAGTATATGTTACTACTTAATTTATTTAACAATTCTATTCAAGAATTTGCTTTGTGGTTATTATATACATCAAGAACTCCATACATATTAAAATCATTCATATAGAAATTAATGCACATCATTAACAAGAAGTTAAGAATATAATAATACAAATTAAGTTGAATTGATGCAAAGTGGTCACGTAACCTGCCGCAGTGCGATCAGTGCTATTTCAAAGTTAAAATGTTTCACACACCTTGCTACAGATTCTGTATAATGACCTATTGGATGCGATGTGCGGGTATTGAATATTGAGCATGACGAGGTGATTCTATTATGAGGTGGTAATGAGATAAATTTGCACAGGTAGTAGACTATACTACAATGCAGTACAATTAGTTATATTTAAGAAATTAATGAAATATTTATGAGAACATCTGCTGATTTAAATAGCTTAAAAATAGAGTCAGGTGAAAATGTTACCACGTCAAAAGTTAGAGAACTGTCCTGCAGAAACATTTGCGCACTCTAATTTAAGCCATCAAATGCTTCATACCGTCCCAGGTTGAAAATATCTATCCAGTCCCAACTATTAGCATTAATGGCAGAATACCATAACCATACTATTCCAAGTCAAAATTATGTTAGTGTCCCATCAGAAAAATCGGATGGACGACAGTACAAATCCCGATTTTTCTGTTTGCTGTGCGAGCTTCAAATCCAGGATGAAACTATGGTGGAAGATGTACGGATACGTGCAGGCTCTAAATACTCCCCTGGTCCTGAATGTTACTACCCGTTTCTAGAAGAAATTTCAAAACGGGCTTTATCCTCCGTAGTCGGTGACTATGTTACGCTGTGCAGTTATTGTAGTTCCGTCCTTCGTGCGCAATGGATAACATACGAGCAACAGTCTGGAAAAATTATTCCCCCTGAGAAAAGGACATATCAACCTCATATATTCACTTGTGGCGTTTGCGGAGTGCATACGTATCGAAGAAGGGTGCGGGCACTAGCAACAGATGTAAGAAAAAGTGTAGTATTACATGTATTATTATTAGATATGCGCGTATAATTGATATTATGTATATTAAGAAAAGTCCAATTTTTCAGGAATTTCCATTTCTTTTTTCTAAAAGAAAACCTGACAGCATCTGTTTGACTCAACATACGGCGCCCCATAACAAAGTTCACGTGGTTGTTTGTCTCGACTGCTTTGAAACACTTCACACCCAAAAAGCAGACTATGACCGGATGGGTGTTCCCCTATTACGGAGAGACTACAGTTGGATTAGCAGAACTAATTCACAGAGTCATATAAATATGCAAGAGAATATTGCTGGACAATCATATCAAGTGTGTTAATTAAAAAATGTGATCAAGGTTAACTAAAGTATTAATAAGCAAACTCATTTTTTCAGGGTCATCCTATAAATCCATCCCGAGCTTCCAAATCTTTGCGTTCACAACGTGTATCAGTCTCTGGGTTTCCGGGACAGCCATTCTATCCTTCAAAATCACAAATCCCGATTCCTTCAGGTGTGTCATCATATCCATCAAGACGTAGCTCGGTATCACAAATGCCATGCAATTCAAGGCAACACTTTTCCGAAATGGTAATCCCCTCTCCACACCCCACATTACAAGAATCATCATCATCCCTGGTTGCGCCCAAAATTGCTTATCCCACATCTTCCACACTATACCCTTGTCTTGATGCTGGTTGCAACTTTCAGACCAATCCATATCCAACACCTCTTTACGAGTCATTATTACCTTCAAATTCTTTATCCAAAATTCCCGTTTTGGTACCTCCTTCGTTTGATGTAGATATGTCACCAAGCAATATTCGTAGTCGCAAATATGGAGCAAGCAACTTCCAACATGGGCCTAATTCCTTTGGTGATTTGTTACTTCCACAGCAATTTGAGCAGAACAATAATTCAAGAGGTCCATACTCTCCATTTTATTTTCATCAACTTTATCTTCAGCTAAAAAACGAGACATGCCCTCAAGCTTCAAATAATTTGGGAACTACTGGATTAGTTGGTAACATATTATCTGAACCAACTCATTTCAAAAAGAGTAAGGTTTGTGCGACTCCCAGTCTTGGGCAGCAATATGGAGGGAATCAATTGCAATCACCGAAATCCAGTTCAAATCAAGGACATTTTCAAAATCCTGGAGATAACTCTAAACCTGAACTTCCAAATTATTATTATTCCATTTAGTCAGGAGGTTTATAAAACTTTAATTGCTTATTGCAACATGTACTATATGCATATTGTATTTTATTTCGGTTTGTACTTCAAACGCCAAATATTATAAATTTGCATGTTATAAATTTGCAAAATAAATAAAATGCTAAAACCACTGCAAAACTTTTCAGTGGACCATCAATATTCTCATTATTTTAGATATGCATGTATTTGTCAAAAATACCCAAATACAGAATAATTAAGCTATTTTAAATAAAAGGACAAGGGCACGCCAACACGACACATGTTCATAATCGCATGAGAAGACTCAGGTTCAAAATGGAATAAAAGGAGTCTAGAAGTGAGAATTATTAAAGTGGGGTCAGTGACCGGCAGATCAAGTTATACTTGCAGTGGAGCAATGCACCATATGCAATGCAATGCCAAGTGCCAACGTTCAAGCACTCAATTGAAATGGAGTGAGAAAAGCAGAGATCAACCAACTAAACTAATAAAACTCATCAGCCAAGCCATCATAAAATTGATTGTGACCTTTTAGCGTTTTCTGGCATAGCAGTTTCCTCCAAGTCCACGTCCAGTCCAGCCTCACAAGTGTGTACAACACTGCACACAATAAGTCAGTCCACCTGCTTTGGTTGCACAGTTGCACCACTACCACTGCACAGAATTGTATTCCAATTTCATCTCAAGTGTCCTTGTTTTGTCTTCTTTTTTTATCCAAAAAGGTGCCCCTACTTTTTGCAAGTGGCACACCCCTTTGTGATTGAGGAGAAAGAATGTTTATCAAACAGGCAAGTTCAGAATTCTTTTATTTCATTTTGCAGTAATAAACATTAATATTTACAGCACCGTAAATCACACTGATTATGGTGTGGTGTGCGGGATTGAATTTTTGCTAGATTCAATTGTAGATCATTTTATCTTATTATTTTTAAATATTTTGAATGTGTTAATGTGAATTATGTATGCGTGCTATTCCAACTAGATAACCGTGTCTGGCTTTAAAAGCTACAAGGAGAAGACAGATGTAATAGATCTTGATCCAGGTTTCAATGTGATTGGTGAGAGTATTAAATGGTTTTGTTTTGTTTTCTTGTCAAAACTGGTTCATTTACGGTTTTGTTGGTATTTTTAATTTGTTCATCAAATTAATTAATTAAAATGTTTCCAATGTGTAGTTGGTCTGAATGGTTCTGGAAAAAGTAATTTGTTTGCTGCGATTGAATTTGCGCTGACGCTGGAGTATCGTAACCTTCGGCCTGCTGATCGATCTGCGCTACTTCACCATGGTTGGGCTAATTGTGATCCAGCGTTTGTGGAGATTACCTTTGATAATACGGATAGGAAATTTCCGGTGAGGGCGGGGAAGGGTTTAAGTATTAATTGATTTGGACTAATTAATTTGATTTGTGATATTGGTATTTTTGGCAATCGTAGGTAAACAGTGATACTGTATTATTCCGTCGTACGATTGCAGCCAAAAAGGACAAATTTTCCTGTAATGGCAAGGAGCTATCCAATGCGAAACAATTTCTGGATATGGCTGGTCTTACCAATCCGTATTTTATCGTAAAACAAGGGAAAGTACAACAGTTGGCGGTAGGGACGGACGCCTTTAGATTAAAGTTGTTGGAAGATGTTACAGGATTAACGTCATATGAAAGCAAATTAGAGGCCTGTAGTAAGGCTCTTAATGGTAGGTTTTTAAACTATTTTATTTTGAAATGTATTGTATTGTATATTGAATTTAAAATTTCTTATAGATGGCGACGATAAAAAGACTGAAATCGAAAACTATCTGAAAGATCTTAAAGATAGGCAGGATAGCTTGGAAAAGGAGGCTTCTGAACTGAAGAAGTATTTGGGCTGGGATTCTCAGCGGAGATCTATTGAATACGTCATCAATGAAAGGGAGAAGGTCACTGTTCAATCGGCTTTGATACGGGTATAACTTTCAGATCTCAGAATCTAATTCAATTCCAATTAAAATTGTAACAATTTATTTATAACTGGCAACATTTACATAGTGTGAAGAAGATCGCGAGAAGTTGAAAAAGAAACTGGAACCACTTCAAACTCAATGGCAAGAGCTCAAAAAACAAAAGCAAACTGTTTCTCAACAACTTGCTGATGTTGTGTTGAGAATAGACAATGTACGGATGAAGCGAGAAACTATGAATAGTGACATTTTGTTTCTTTTGTCTGAGAAGGTAAATTCACAAACCTCTTGCATACACACCTCTAAACAACTATAATTATCTTACAAATTCGTCGTATAAATGTAGGAACGCCTAAAAAACGTACGCCAGGATTTTTTGAATCAAGAAAAGGATGGGCTGTCAAAAAATGAAGTTAACGCCCATTTGAAAAATTTGCTCGAAGAACTTTCAGAGGTAGAATCAAAGTTGGTTGAGGCTCAATCAGAACTTGAAGAAGCTAAATGCAAAGAGCGTGATGAGGAGAAAAAGTAATTAATAATAAATGATGCACTGGCTATTAATTTGACTAGTTAATATTTTATTTGCAGAGTGATTTTAGAAGAATCCAAATTAAAAATATTAGAGGAGCGTCTTGGTGGTGCTCAGGAATTTATGGATTCAGATGAGATGGCGAATTTGATTAGGTATTTCCAACAATTCCAATTCTTATTACTTGTTTAATCCATGTTCATTTTTTATTATATTTGTAAATTTCTGCTTATACAGAGACATTGATAAGGACATTAAAGATAAAACTGATAAGCTCAATCACATAAAAAGGAATCTGGCATCACAGGAGATTTCGAAGAAAAAGTTGGCGGTACAACTCGAGGTATATTTCGGCATTTACACATTCAGATTTTAATTTTAAGAAGTTTTGTTAATGAGAGCTTTTTTGTCGTAGAGCATTCAAGAAGAATTTAACACGACTCGAACAAGGTTGTCGAAACTTGAAAAAGAATCTAACCAACCAGATACAGAACTTTTTAAAGCGGAAACTTCTCGAATGTAAACCTAATATTTTATGGGAATTGATATTTTACATTTGTATAAATTTCGGAAATTTTAGAGAAATGTGGAAAACACTTAACGAAGTTGATCATAAGCTTTCGAATGAAAAAGGTGCCCAATTTGCAGTTATGGAACACCTTCGGAAAAGAGCAGGTCGAGAAATAATCAACGGATGGGAAGGAGTATTGACGGCTCTAGAAGAGCTAAAGAAAAATGGCGAAGATGAAATAGCTAAGGGATATTATGGTCTGGTTATTGAAAATATTGAATGCAGTGACAGCATAGACTTGGCAGTTGAGACAGCTGCTGGAAATAAGTACATATATTATAATCCATTACACACGAAATTATTATTTTTGTACACTGAATTAAAAGTTTTTTTTTGCCATACAACTTGCAGGTTGTTTTACCATGTTGTGAAGAATCGTGGAATTGGTATGCGTATTTTGACTGTTTTCAATCGTCTAAAGCTGAAAGGAGCCCCCAACTTTATTCCCATTGAAGACGTGCATGTTCCAGATATCGTGTATCCTCCAAGTCACCGGGTTTGTACATGTTAATGTTGTATATGTGTCAGAGTTATCTAATAGTGAGTGGACATTCATATCTAAATATAGGACTATCGCCCTTTGATGAACGACATAAATTGTGTACCTGGAACTGAGAAAATTGGAAGATTTATTTTTGGGCCAGTTTTACTGTGCAAGGAATTTGCGGATGCTACATCACTCGCTAGAAACCATAAGATTACGTGTGTAACCACTGCTGGCGATAAGGTTACTCGGTCTGGCCTCATGTCTGGTAAGATATATAATTATTAACTATCTCAATCCAATTGTTCATATTTTTGTCGGCATGTTTGTTACAGGTGGTTACATGGAAGCAGAATTGGGAAAGTTAGAACTTCAAAGAGCAAAATCAAAGTCAGATACCAATTTCAAATCACTTTGTCAACAGAAATTGAACATTGAACAAGAGTTGGAAAAGCTTAACAAGTTCATTTCTAAATCAGGCCAAGCACACGAAACCAGAGAATCTAAAAAATGTTCTCTAGCGTAAGATTCAGGGGACTTAAAATTAAATTAAAACTCCTATTTGTATTACACTTGCATGAATTGTTTATACAGGGCTCAAATTGAAGATTCAGTATGCAAAATAAAGCGCGTGCAAGCTAACCAAAAATTTGCTGAAATATCGATATCGAATTTTGAAAAGGATTCCGATCGGATGTCTCGTGAAATCTATGAATTGGCTTGTAGAAAGACTAATTATGAGACAGAATTGAAACGACTGGGTCATTCATCTTCTCAAGATGATAGGAAAATGGTGTCGAAACTTAGAATGAAATTGAAGCAATTGACACAAGGAAAGAATAAGGCAGTTTCAAGTAAGATGAACAAGGAAAAAGTTGTGGTGTCCATAAATCTGAAAATTCAGCAGCTTGCTATACTGTAAGTTCACCAGTTTAGATGGACCGTATTAATTTATATTTACTCTTATGAATTTATTGCTTCGCATTGCATCATTATAGCGTTGAAGAAGAACGATTCAAGGGGCTAGAACTTCACTCCAGTCAAGAACACGAAAAGAGATTGCATGACATTAATGAAATGATCGAGTCCATTTCTAAACAAATCAGCCAAAAGAAGACAGAGTCCAATGAAATTGGGGAATGCATTCCAAAGTTGGTGGCCAAGGTATACAATTCATATAACTACTGATGATTCGTGAACATCATCCTGATATGCGTTCATTTTTTTTAACTTTTAGAATTCCAAAATAAAGGAACAGCTAGATCGACTTGAAGATGAAGAAAGGGAAATCAGAAAGTCTCGTGATCGAGCCGAAAAGAGTGCGGATAAAATGTGCATCGCCATCTCTGGATTCGATCAGAAATTTCAGGAAATCGTTCAAATAGGGGCAAAACTCGGGACAGTTCCTGGAGATTCTGAGAAATATGGAAATCAAAATTCTAAGGCACTGTATAAGAAATTGAATCAACTGAACAAATATTTGAATGAGGTGCCCGGTATAAATCAGAAAGCTGTAGAACAATATAATGAAATAACAGATCAGTACTCTCAATTCAATGCTGAATTAGAGAAGATTTCAAGAGACAGAGAAGAATTAAACCAGCTCATTTCTGATATCCAAGCGAAAAGAGGAGACGCTATTCTTAAGAATTTTCGAGTACTTCAAGAACAGTTCAAAGAAATTTTTTCCCAGATTGTTCCCAAGGGAAGGTCTGAGCTGATTTTATATGGTGAGAACTTCCAAGTGGACTCTGGCACTCGGGACTCGGTAAAAAATTATACGGAATGAGAATATCTTTATTTTTTGAGAAGCTACGATAGTATAACTTTTTAAAATCTACGTTTCAATTTAACAGGATGAGATTCGCCGACTCGTTGGAAGTCAAGATGGAAAAGGTGTAAAAATTAGCGTCAATTTCATCAACAAACGCATTCCAGAGATGTGCAATTTACTTCAACTATCTGGTGGTCAGAAATCTGTGGTTGCTTTGTGCTTGATTCTCGCAATCCAGAAAATTGATCCTGTCCCGTTCTACTTATTTGATGAAGTGGATCAGGTACTTCTAATAATTAACTCTTTATTTGTGTATATTGTACTTAAACCCACATGAATATGTCTTCAGGCCTTGGATCCTCAATACCGAACCAAAGTGACAAAAGTGATTCATGACTTAGCTACCGAATTCAAACTTCAGTTCATCTGTACTACCTTCAGAAGGGAATTTTTAACTAATGCGGATAAATTTTTTGGAGTCTCGATCGTCAATAAGGTAATTTAAATTTTATTTATTGCAGCAGGCAGTATTCTAGTTGCGTTGTGTTGAACCACTGAAAACGTATCCTATCGTCTGAAAGAGTTCAATACCCCACATCTAGAATAGAGCTTACTGTCATAATGAAATCAGAGTAAATTATTTTATATGCATTTTATCTTTATAGTGCTCAACTGTGAAAGAAGTTGATGTTGAAGAAGCGATGGACTTCGTTGAGCATTCCAACGAACTCACACCCCCAAGTTAAATTTTATTTAAACAGTACTGGGTTAAAGCTGTTGGTGCAACTTATTCAATTTTGTATGCAATAACAATATTGCAGTTTATTCTTAATAATTATATGAATGTGTATTGTTTATTTTAAATCAAGTCAAAATCGTATTTATTATTTACACATTGTTCATCAACATCTCGAATTAAAGTTTAAGAACTTCATCAAAAATATAATTCCTACTAAACAATATTCGTGCAGAAATGGGGTGGCATGTCTCGATGACCCACCCCTTCCATCTGCTGGGTACTCAAAATCCGCCAAAATATACGTCGCTGTAGCCCAACTTACTAAACAGTAATCAAGCTGTAAAGGGTTTAGCGCTGACACCGTGTCCGCCTCGGTATGATGATACCAAAAGTATCGACCATCGTCTCCTAAAAGGCTCACTACCGGTACCTTCAATGCCATTCAGATAAATGTTTTGCTTCATAAATTTACCACGCTTTTAGTGCTAAAATATACATGAAATATGAGCTAATGACCTGTTTGTCCTTGAATCGGTCCAAATCTGTCCCATAACTGTCCGATTCATAAATGAGACCCATCGTAATGTTATTCCCAAGCATCTCGTTGATTGCATACATCATGCAGCCCAACTCGTTATGTGTCATCAAATTATTTGGTCTCAGTGTTCCATCGTAGTCTGCATTAAAGATAAAGCCACCATTGGCTAGGCAAGCGTAATCTGCTTCCATTGCTAATATTAACCTTTTCATTTCCTCCGAGGTGTGGTAGTATTCATTGATGTATGTTGTGGAACCATTGAATCCATACTCCTCTGCCGTCCAAAGGGCTGAACGGATTGTTCGCCTTGCACGAAGGCCCAGATCTCTCAACAAATTCATAGTTTCCAACACCAAATAGATTCCAATTCCATCATCCTGCGCCCCTTGACCTACATCCCTGACCATCAAAATTGCTACTAGAGAATGTTAACGTTTCAGTTAATTTCTCTGTAGTATTAAACATTACCAGGAATCGGTGTGGGCAGAAAGGATCAAGTGCTCTTGTGGGAGAACTGTACCAAATAAGTCTCCAAATAAATTCCTTGATTCAGTCAAATCATTGTAATACTTGTTGGAGATTTTTAAATGGATGGTTATATTTTCCCCTAAGAATAATCATGCAACCCATATTTATATAGGTATGCGTCGTAGTTCTCAAAAGTTGAGGAATCCGAACTAACCTCTATTGTACAGTCGTGACAAAAGAGCAGCATCTTCGGTGGTCAAATAGCTGATGGGGATATCTTTATGTTGGCCATTGTAATAGAGATTTGCCCTTCTCGTGTGGGGTGTGTATAGGGAAAATGTAGCTGCAGACTTGTAAAGTACGGCAAGCGCACCATATTCAACCAATGCCGGATATCCTGTATTTTTTGTATCAAGAATGTCGCCATCTGCGCCAACAAAGTTGCAAACCACGATTGTGCCATTTACCTTCGAAAAGCATACAAGGACTTGTTGTAATAACTCTTTCATTCAAATTAGTTTACAATTATACAATTTACTTTTTCAATGTTGGCTGATAAATGCGTGTAATTGTCAAACACTACAACCTCTGCATGTATTCCATGAGTTGGTGTTGGTACAGATTGACCCAGACTAAGCATGGCTAATTCCTTTCGAACCGGTGCTATCATTTCGGCTGATTCTTCACCACTATTGGAAATAATTAGTTAAATGTTTCACTTGTATATATATAATTGGTGTAGATAGAAGATACCGTTCCCATTTGGGCACTCCGACAGGTTGCGTCCAAACTGTATCGAATCCATTAAATTGATCTTTTAAATAGTCTATCGATCTCTCCAGGGCTGCCGACCCAGTTAAACGATGACCAAAAGTGTCTAAAAACTGTACTAGCTCATTATATGTAGTATTTCTGTAGGGTCCAGAAACCACAGATTGCCTGATTATATCTACAATTGATTGGTACTTGGTCAATTTTCCCATAAATTCTGAATATTCCTTTCTAGAGCAAATTTCTGGATTGAACTCGTTTGACACGCGAGAAGATGCCGATTCAATGTGAGACTTTATACTATCTTTAGTGTAACTGTAACCATTTGGACCTTCCCCAAATCCAAAACTTTGCCCAGCATTAGAAACACCAGAAAATATTGTCATTACAAGAATCAGTAAATTCACCATTTTGGTTGAATCCAATTATACTTGTGTACAGAATAAACAAAAAAAAATAATAATAGTCCTACACACAAAGTATTTGTCAGTTAACTTGTTTCATAGCATGTCGCTTAATTGTCCGTGATTTATAACATGCTCGGTCAAACGAAAGGCATATCAATTGATTAGCAATGATTATAATTGAATCTCATATCGGTTCTTCGATTTCATGCAGCACTGATTGATATTACTAATATACACTAAATTAATCAATTAATGAAAGATTGTTGACAAATTGATAATATATGTGCCTATTCAATAAACAATCACAGACATGAAGACCAAGCTGCATGTAATATGCAACAAAAGCTAAAAACGTGATGAATTTGGACTTTTGAGAAGTTAAAGGTTTCAATTACAATTAATTATGAAGTTGAAGTGTGTCACGTAAGGGTAATTCATGTGATAGAAGTTGCATTGATGCAAGATATCATGTAAAAGTTACTGGCACCCTCACTCATGCAGATATTTATTATTACTTTTTATAACGTTGTTTACAATTTCATAATTTATTGTTACTTTAATTCAACAAAATACTTCATTTTAATGTTTTCTGGTGCAAGTATTTGTATAACCACCCACTGTAGTTCGATTTTTTTCATTTTAAAGCAAGTAATGCTCTAAACGTTCCGCGAATTATACCTTGTAAAAATTTTAGAACACTGACACGTCGACAGCAATAATAACTGCCAACCCTTATCGCAAGTGGACGACAAGATTTCTTAAACTTGCCCATAATTTTTTTGTCATACTTTGGCCAATCTAAATATTTCCAGGAATCTAAAGTACGTCGACCTTGCACGTGAATGTATCCTCCCGTTATCAAAAATGATGTCCATATGACCAACACGCCAATACTCCAAAGACCAAGAATTGATATTGTAGCAGTATCCAACATTTCGCCTTGTGTGATGATAATATAATTGCAGAAAAGGCAAAGTTGTGTTATAACGCTTTGTAATGGAATAATACAGTGGGCAAACAAAAAATTAACATTCTTGTGCATGATCTCTACCTGTCGATATACCAGATGCAAATTTCCATGTTTTCGCAACAATGTAATCGTCATATAGCCTTCTTTGCTATTTGATAGCATTTCGTTTTGGAGAATAGTAAATAGGACAAAGACATAACTTAAAAGTATGACAGCCCCAGTAGTTAGTGTGGCCCAGATACCAAGTAGTGCAAGAAAGTAAAAAATTCCAAATGCTACATATGTCAATGGATTGTGAAGCGTAGGGAGAAAAGAACAAGGGTACGAGACACTGCATGGAAATATAAAGTAATGAAGTACAACCCAGACAGGACCAGTAACACAAAAGGTTGTGAATATAAAACATGCCCAATCCAAGTACCAATTGAGTCGACGATGTAAGGGATCAATGTGAGACATCCATGTCCCTATATGGCCAATTCATTGTATAATTCTTTATTTTAGGCTAGCGTTATTATAAAATGTTCCAACTTACGGTGAAAATCCATGCCGAATTTCAGAAATGCGTTAGTTACATCCGCCGCATATTCAGGATCTTTTAGAAATGCGCTACAACAAATGCAGTCAAACACTCCAGCAATAAATAAAGCCATTATGTACCCAAGATCTTCTACAGAACCCCACACCTTTACAGTTAGGGTCCTTATCCCCAAGTAAATCGTTCCAGGGAAGAGGACTAAGGCGTAACATTGGAACAACTTTTTGCTTCGCTTTGTTACAAACAATTGCCGCTGTTTTGAATTCCAGATAAATGGAGATCCACATAATGCTGCAGAAATTTTGAAATGATTTGCAATGACTTTGAAATATATATCCGTGAACATTGGGCATTCCTTATGTAGGCTCAAATCTAAAAGAATTTATTGCGGTCCGCCAAATTCTGAAATACCGCAAGAAATATTTTCGTATCATATCCCAGCTTCGACGATTGTACTCGTCAATCAAAAAGTCAAATTTTATCAACTTCCGGAGTTAACAAAATACGTATGATTAATATAATTGCAGGGTTCATGAAAATTAGTAGATATGTAGTCTATAAACGATTGTTTTGTGTTTAGGAATTGCAAAACCAAAACACATAACATGTATCCTTTGTAAATTGTATCTGTATATTGGTAAAGCTGGTGAATATTT
>JAQFZJ010000831.1:0-16227 GCA_034695645.1 Folsomia fimetaria
GATTACTTGGTTGTACTACAACTGTGGAAACTGGGGGCTGGACGGGTTCAGGGATACTACACACTGGTTTGTAACTTGTTAAGACAAAAAGATTTTTTGTGGAATTGTGTATTGTGGAAAGGATAAGATATAGAGAATGTGTAGTAAGTAGTGATGCTCATATTTGGAAATGTTTCTAAAAAAAGATTTCGGGGGATTTTTTGGCACGGGAACTCGGTCGGGGGGTAGCAAAAAGGATGCTCAAAATAATTTCGGTGGTCTAAGTTTCAAGTCACTGTCGGTCGGGCTTCCACTCACTCTCAGATCGCTTGGCTTTTTGGTGCTTTTATCACATTTCCTCTTGTAGCAAGTCCACCTTCCACAATGGTAAGAAGGATAATTACTAAGTGAACGGGACATTTTACAAAGGAAAAAAGTTCTCCTAATTTCTCAAATCAATTGGATTTTTCAAAAAGTGCTGGTTCAACAAATTCAAAAGAAAATTATAGTGGAAATATATTCAGTTTTATAACAACCACAATTCGGATCTTCTACATTTTACATAGAAATTGGTTTGGTTGTGGTATCATCATCTGCGTGGTCATGGTGGTGCAACCTTTTGAAAACCCTTGATAAGCCAAGATACAGCTAGCAAGGGATATAGTATTACATACATGGTATATTACAATAGTGCCTCAATTTATGGTTTTCATCAAAGTTCAATTATTTCCAACCAGTTGTGGAAAACTTTACACCATTTTAAACGGACGGATACCTATGCAAATTGTTATTTAATCACAGCACGAGTTCAGTGCAATTCTTTATTCTTAATAATAAGTTGGAAAAGTCAAAAGTTCAAATCAATCATGGAAGTTAATTGTTATTAAGGGGTGGTGAAACCCTTTAATATGGGAATTCCTGTCTGTCTGTCTGCTCGTCCAAGGATGATAAGTCATGAACGCTTCAACTTTTTAAATTCTGTTTTCAAAATCCATACCTGGGCCTAAGTTAATACTAGATTAACGATGTAGACGATAGGATCAAATGTGATATCATTAGAAAAGTATTTTAAAGACATGCAACATATGTGGCCTTGTGACCTGGCGTCAAAATGTCAAATGTGGTGCCGGTGACTGGATTTAAGTTCCCTCTTGGCCTTATGACCCCCTTCGCGAGGCATACAATGTTTTAGTATTTAGTATAAACGGAATTTTTAGCTTTCACCCCTGAATTCGCAATATTTTCAAACATTCTGTAAGATGCAGATATTACTAGTGATTTTGATAAATCATGGCACATATGAACTATTAAATATCCTAGTTTTGGTAATTACTTATAATACTTTATCCACACGTGGAATTAAATATAGTCATTTTTCGTTCAATCGCAGCAAGTACATACTTGTCACCGAAGCATAAAAGTAATAGAAAAACAAATAATCATCAATGTCATTTTCAATTCCATTTGTCACAAAGTCTTACTTTAAACATTAAACGTAGAAGAAGCAAGGAAATTCACCACGCCACACCTATATCTTCGTCGTTTACACCATGTTGCACTTTCAGCTTGGTTTAATTTTGAGCCTGAAAGAGTTTGCGTTGTTTGTATCATGCATAACCAGCTTTTTATGAATCAGACTTTCGGTATTTTTTATTTTGCTCAGCAAACCAGCCAATTTGGGTGGTTACCAAGTTTTAGTTGGTTTCAGTTAGAATGCACAGGACAGAAAACATTCCTATCTTGTTAAGAATAATACGCATGCATTCATTAAAGACTTTGCAAAGGAAAAGAAGCATTCATGTCATAGCATTGGTAACACCCAACAGCACTACAAAGATCTATGCTATGGACTTATGAAAAAACCGAACCCGATCCGTCGTTGAACGGGGAAGGAATGTCGAGCGACTTAGCATTATTTTTAGACCAGAGGTCCCACTCCAACGCTTACCGTCGATGAGCGAGGTGGTGGCATAAAGCACACGCAGACTTCCTCTCTCTTCAGTTAAATCTGCGATTATTTTAAGACCTCATCATATAGTCAATGGTTATATGTTAACGTTAGATGAGTAGCTTGCGCATAAAAAAGCACATCATATTCCACATTTGCATTAGCGTTTTAGTCATTGGCTATGAAAATCCGAATTCGTAATCTGCAAGGCAAATATATCAAGGCTTATCTGAATCTGGGTTCGTTTTACGTTGATGTACATGCGCTCAGGAGCAATTTATTGGGCTCACTCACGTAGGATTTGAAATTTGTGCCATAAATTAATTTAAAAGTTACGGATTTAACTTCTTTGCTAATATTTAAAGGAAATGAATTTTAAGAAAACGTTCTTGAATCAAACCTTCAAAGTTATCCGTACCAAGTATATATGATCAAGAGAACATAAGATATCTTGTTCTAATGCATTCTTCGAAAAATCCAATTGATATCCAACACAGAAATTAGTTCACGTTCATTCATAATGATGACCTTTGTAAACTGTTCTGAACTCCATGGCGTTCTTGTTCATATTCAATTACTAATTCTTGATGCACATGATAATACATAACAGGCGGATGATAAGAAAGTTAAGAAGACCAAGAAGAAGAAGGAGGAGGGAGAAGCTGCACCAGCTGAAGGTACATTCAGCCATCCACCTGCCTACTGCAATTAAATTATTATGCAAAACTAATACTTATCGTGGCTTAATCCAATTGTCCTTTAGCTGCTCCAGCCCCAGCCGCAGCAGAAGAAGCACCAAAAAGAGCATCCACCCGGGAGTCCAAGAAGGCCAAGCGTACCGGCAGTAACATCTTCTCTGCCTTCTCACAAAGACAGGTTGCCGAGTTCAAAGAGGCAAGTTTTCTTAAATTGTGGCTTTCTCTCCTTGTGTAGCAAAAAGATCTAACTGAAGAAATACTGATTTCTCCAGGCTTTCCAAATGATGGACGCTGACAAGGATGGCGTCATCGGTAAGAGCGATTTGAGACAGACATTCGACGCTTTGGGTAAAATGGTCAGCGACAAAGAATTGGACGAATTGTTAGGCGAAGCGACCGTAAGTCCATATTTAATCTACTATGTTATCTTACCAATGCTTTGTTCTGATAAACTAACTACTCATTAGCAAAGACTGAGTTATACCATTCTAGTAATACTGTCAGACTTTCTCAAAATTGTGTCAATGCTAAAGATTGTTAGGTGGATTCAATGCAGTCCCTCGCGAGCTTGTCGAGGGCTTGTATTGATGATCTCATCATGGACATTGAATGAAACATACAGATTTGATGAAAATTGTCGAATAACTTAAAATACATGCTTTTACTAATAATTAGAAAATGAGATGATTAAAACTCTTTTCTCAAAATTCCATTCCATTGCTTCCAAACTTTGATATAACGATAGTCAGTTAGATTATTTGAAAGTTAATTGGCAGTGAGTGACCCACACAAAATAAACTTGAACTAAAAATCTTAAGTTAAGTTAGGGTGCATACACGAGAACCTCCTTTCACCCTATATCAATATCAAACTATTAATTTGTGTCCATCAATTGTTAACTTATCTATTTTATTCTACAGGGTCCCTTGAACTTTACCATGCTTTTGACGCTCTTCGCCAACCGCATGTCAGGCAGCGCAGATGATGATGAAGTAAGTGAAATTGGCAAACTGAATTATCAAAGAAAGTAATATGTTACTTTCATATAGCAAACGCATGCAATTTTGTATACAAATGTAGTTGAAATGCTTCATCACGTAAACTAATTTTGATGTTTGATGCTTTTTTGAGGTTGTCGTCGCCGCTTTCAAATCTTTTGATGATGGAGGCAAAATAGACTCTGAAAAGTAAGTTGCTAAAACTGTATTATTGCTCCCGTCTCATCTCACCGGTGGGTGAAAGTATGCGTAAAGACAGTGTATTTTAATTGTGCCTGCTTTCACTTTCCAGACTTCGTCATGCATTGATGACATGGGGTGACAAATTCGCAGCAGCTGAAGTTGATGAGGTATATTATAAATATTTATTTAAAAGTTCATGTCTGAAGTTTAATGCAATAAAATTCAAATTACAGGCTTTCGATCAAATGACAATAGATGGTAGTGGAAAAATTGATACTCAGAAATTGATCCAGATGTTGACCGCGTCCGCCGAAGAGGAGGAGGAAGAAGCCTAAATAAACCACCAATGTTTAATAACTAAAACCAATCATTTAATTGTTTATCTAAATACTATACATCTTCATCTTGCTTACCTCAGTCAGAAGTGTGAAAACATCAGAACCGATCGTATTGTCATCTCCAGGTCAGATAATCATCACGTATATAAAAACACACACTTACAATGTTATTTACTATTCAATCTGTTACCACGAACATCAAACACCTCAAAATAATTGTTCTACACTCTCTGTCGAACACATCCATCCATCCAACGTGCTGGTAAAAAAAATCTTTTAAAGCTAATTCTACTATTATGATAATAATAATTTCTCTACACACAATCCTCAGCCATTATTCTGTTCAGTTATTATTGTTATCATGATTTCCACTCATACACGGTACAGGTACACCCGTTGTGCTGTAACTTTAACGTAACATTCTCCGTTAAAGCGATTAATTATTATTTCCATCAGAGAATAAAAAAGTGAACATCTACAAAAAAAACAACTTTTATCATCCATCTGAATTTGTATTCAATCAATGTTGATATGCTATAACTTATCTTACAGTTATTATCGAAAGCCGGAAAGCCAATATTATATTTATAGCCAAGCAATTTTGTGAGGCAATCATTAAACTCGATCAAGTTACTTAAAAAAAACAAAGACTTTGTTTCTTCAGTTGCTCTTCTCTCTTGTTCATATTACTACTCGTACGTACTTACATACATACAATACATAGTACTCTTTGAATGATTGTTGTTATTAAATGGGCGCAACAGGTAGACGAGATTGATTATTATTATTACTACATACGCCACGACAATTATTATATGTTAATAAAGTGTTTAATGTTCATGAGCCAGTTCGAATTCACACTCTTTCTTCCAGAGAGAAATAATTTTAAAAGACTTCACTTCCTCAAACTTAAACAGAACTAAAATCGCACCTCCATTATTTTGTAAATTTTAGTCTCATATTCTCTCATTCATCTAAATTGGAGAAAGTCGCCAACATCATTCTGAGACGGTTAAATAAAATATTATACATGACAAAAAACACATTGAACTAAAACTATGCATTTTATCCATTCAAATACAATGTGTATCGGTAGAAGACAGAAGACAAATCCATTTCTTCCCCATCTAACCAGGCCTGAAAGTGAAAGCTCCTCTTTCTCGTGGTAGAAGTTACATAGCGTGCACCATTTCTCAGATCAATTCAACCCTGCAACCAAGAACCAACCAAGCAAGCAACCCTTCCTTTTTCTTATTTGTTGTTCATTTTCATTTGCATTATCAGCTCTTTCTCCACTCACCCTCATTTCATGAATGCTATTATGCCATGCCATCATCTTCCTCATGATTTCAGCCCCTTCTTCGGAGCAAACACTCTGGTTTTCATTCCCTCCCTCCCTCCCTCACCCTGGAAAACAATATACTTGAACCACAAGTACCGAAGAACAGGAAGCAATCGGGACCGGGTAGTTTTCGGGAGTTTCCTTTTCGCATGCGCCCCCAACCAATCACACCGTTCATCTCCGACACCCACACCGACCGACGACAACTTTCTCTAATACTTCTCGGTTTGTTGTTGCCCCACAATTCAGACATTCTTCTACCATACCGACTTAACTATATACTAGCCCCAGGAACAGTAGAAAATGTCAGAAAAATAGCAACAATTATAACCCGAATTCGTGTCATTCTTTTACACCAAAAGTACATCGCCAATTATTCGCTAGCGTCATCATTATTACAAATTGCACTCACGAAACCGAAACCAAACTACCCTACCCTGCACTCATTATTATCATCATCATCTCATCATCATTATAATATCTCACTTTTTTTAGATGAGAGGGATTGAATTCCTCATCTCTCTCTCTCTCTCTCTGAGCCATAGCAACATTTTTTGACAGAACTGGATTGACAGCCAGCTGCAGCATCGCATTACATTGCATTGCATTGCATTGACCCTCTCCACTTTTTCAGCAATCACAACACAATCAGCAGTAGTCAGTCGGACCAACGAACGGGTGTATTGTTCTGTACTGCTCTGTGTATTGCTATTTTCAAGTTGACGTAACTCTGGCTAGTTGGTGATTTTAGTTGGTGGGCAGTGATACTGTGCTGTGCTGATTTGACCTGGCCAGAGGAGCATGGCGAAAAATTGATCAAGATCAAGTACAAAACAAGGCAAATTTTCTTGGTGAGCGAATTTTACACTTCAAATCAGTTCCAGTAGTCGCCGGTCCAGTCCAGTTGCCAGTTTTTCGTTTATCCGAAATATTTTGGAATTAATTATTCTTCTGCTGATATCCAATCCAGCTAAGGTAAATAAATTGTTTGTCTAATAATTAATTGTTCAACTAATTGGGGTTGTTTTCAAGTTGTGTGTGCTTTTTTTTATCCACGCACTATTTATTAGCTGAGAGAGTTCGTGTTAGAAATTTTATAGCGGAAATATCTGTAATCCATGTTACATTTTGCTATCATCCATCATTGTCAAATTTGTGTTGTTTTCTTGTTCTTTTTCTTTTCGGAGTTCCGTCGTCCGTGTGTTTCCAGTTTACAATGTATGTGTCAAGTATTTATTAGTGTTCTGCTGGCGAGAAATAATGGCCTATTCTATTGTAGTTGACATTTCTGTGATATATTTTTTATGGAGTGTGGGCTGACATTTGCGGCTATTTCTTATTATGTTTTTCCCAAGCTATACAAATTGCAATTTCATTGTTTGCTGTTTTGTTTCATTTCGTTTTTTTTTGCATTGAGTCTAGAATAGAAAGAAAACCATGATAAATGTTTACTGAATGTGAATGTGACAAATCGCTGTGAAATGAAGTTTTATTTATATGCACTAAATTTGCTTGCATATAGAGGCAGAGCAGAGGGATAACATTTATGTATTTTGCTGCTTGGCTTCGTTTAGGTTTGCGGTGTAGTTTTGTGGTGGTGATGAGGTGACTACGACAAGGGATTTTGTGGTTACGTTGACTAAGTAATTCTTGGAAGGAATGTACTACAGTAATAATATTAAGGGAATGACATGTGAATGGAATAATCTACGAACTAGGCAAAATCTGACCAAAGATATGCATTTAAACAGAAAATCTGTAAGGGGTTTACCATGACCCAAAGAAAAGATAAAAACAGAAAATCGTGGCTTTAATCACACAAAATTGGTGATTACATGATTGAGAGGTATGAACAAGAGTGAACCCGAACTTGAACTCGTTCTGTATTGTTGTGGGTTTGTGAAACAAAGATTTAAAAAAGAAGGGAAGAAAGATTTTATTTATGACTAATTTTAATTACATTTGTGCAAAAATCATGTATTCATGTCACTATTTATGTACATGAAATCAAGTTCAAATTTACACAGCAAAAAACCATGTCTTGAATGGT
Organism: Folsomia fimetaria; assembly: GCA_034695645.1. Classification (NCBI taxonomy): domain Eukaryota; kingdom Metazoa; phylum Arthropoda; class Collembola; order Entomobryomorpha; family Isotomidae; genus Folsomia; species Folsomia fimetaria. The sequence goes on from JAQFZJ010000831.1 coordinate 7,537, forward strand.
GCGGATGACCTTTCTTTTAAAAATTAATTCGAAAACTCAAAGGAATAGAACGCAAACAGAAACGACAGATACATAGTTAGTTAGTAAAGAATGCCGTTACTCCTCTGGTTGATTAAACATCCAACATTTTCAGATAGCACTACAAAAGAGTTGACTTAAAAAGCATAGTGTGATAGATTGGATGGGGTTTGTTCTTGTAGATTACTTTCCACAGTAGATACAATTAAGCAGACGCCTTGCTTATTCACCTTAATTTTTATTTAATCGCCTTTCCGTCCTAAATTAATGGTTGAGCTGCGTCAGTAATTTGAGGATGTTTTATGATTTTCAGATCTACTTTAGAAATATCAGCGTGTAAAAGATGTCGAGACGATTTAAGGCTTCCAAGTACAAAAATGCAGCTCCTAGGCAGCAGTCACATCCTCCATGGATTCGAGATTTGTCCGTTGGGTCGTACAATTGTTACGGAAATTTCATCAAAGCTTCAGCAGCTTTTTCCGCATTCAATATAAATCCTACAGGTATTATTTTCAATATTTTGTCTGCATATGAGCCAGTTATTAAATATGTTGAACACTTTTTTTTATTTATGCAAATAGGATCCCAACTTGGAGTGGTGGCCTTAGACACTGAGGGACCAGTCACCGGTTATAATGTATCCATTTTGAATGCACATAGCGATCTCGTTACGGACTTTGATTTCTCTCCGTTTGAAGATGGGTTATTAGCGACTTGTTCCGCGGATTCGACCGTCAAGATTTGGTCAATTAATCTTCAAAATTTGAAAGATCTTTCTGTGCTGACGCCGGAATGTGCTACAAGCTCGAAACATCGACGAGTAGAAACTGTTGGCTTTCACCCTACTGCGGAATGCTTGCTGACGTACACTTCTCAAAATGCTCTAAGTTTATGGGATATATTGCACAATAAGGAATTGATGCATGGTAAGTGTTTAATCTGTTTTTTTGACGATAATCAGATTAATGATCGATTTTTGCATTATTAGATGATATGATTCATAAGGATAAGATTGTCTCCATGTCATGGAGCAAAAATGGAGAACTTTTGGCAACCACTTGTAAAGATAAATTTGTCAGACTTGTTGACCCCAGAACTACTGAAGTTGTTGCCACTGCCGCTAATCATAAGAATGACAAGGATTCCAGAGTTATTTGGCTAGGTGATAGCCAGTTCGTATTGTCTTCAGGGTTTGATTCTGTAAGTTCACTAAATTACTCATAACTGGAACACTTGTGTACCCAGTTTCAATTTATGCTGTTTTATTTACTAAATTATGCAAATTCAGAGTCGGATGCGCCAAATTTTCATTCGGGACACGAGGAAATTTACTGAAATAGGTTCGTCTACCTACTAAGAAGTTGCTTAATATTTATTTCCATGTGCTACCCTATTAAATCATATTTCAATTTTGTTTTTTTTCAGTAAAGACAATTGAATTCGACAGTTCCACCGGAATTTTGATGCCTATTTATGATTCGGATACAAACATGATGTTCCTGGCTGGGCGTGGAGATTCGTCGATTTCCTACTTCGAATTCAATCCTGATATGGATGATTTCCTATTGGAAGGTTATCGATATAATGGGGAACAGACAAAAGGGGCATGCTTAGTTCCGAAACGAGCTCTGAAAGTGATGGAGACTGAAGTCAACCGAATTCTGCAGCTCACTGCGAATTCCGTTATTAGCATTCCATATTACGTTCCAAGGAAGACGTACATTGATTTTCATCAAGATCTCTTTCCTGATACAAAGGGAACAAAAACGTCAGGGAGTGCCGCGGCGTGGATGGATGGGCACAGTGGTACTGTATTCAATCAATCTCTAAATCCTGCCGCCCCAAAAGAAGCTCCATACTTTTTGGGTGACGGCACACTTCGAGTCTTCAAATCTAATTTAGCCATCCGCCGAGCTGCAGAATTGGCAAGCATCAGCAAAATTCTTGAGTCTGGAAGTGTGAGCGGAGATTACAAGAAAGATGTCCCTGAACCGCGACCAAGAAAAAAATCCCTTACCCCGTGTTCGTCTTTTGAAGAAGTTGGGGATGGCTCAGTAACACCACCTGGAAATTCAAATCCTTCCAAGTTTTTTCCAGTACCAAAGCCCCGTGTTGGCAATGTAAGGTTTTGCGTTATTAAGTTATTCCGTGATTATTCACTTCATTTTATAATATTGACATTTACATTTTAGAATGCTACAACAAGCGGTCTTAGAACTCCTAGCTCATTCATTTCTAGAATGGCTGCCGATTTCTCTCATAGAAGTACTTCAGTTGATAACAGTGAAAACCACAACAATGGATATTCTAATATATTAGATAGCACTTCAACTCAAAACACAAAAAATGAAGAAGTATTGAACGGGAATTTTCACAACGGCAATGGTCATGACTCCCAACTGGTAGATAATGGAGGCTGTGGGGAGGCTGCTGAAAATGGAAACTGCGAAGCATTGAACGTGTCAACGTCTAATCGTCGAAAATTATTTGAAAATTCTGCACAGGAAACTTCTCCACCAATTGCAAATGGGTCTAGCAACTTATCTCCTGGCAGTCGACAAGCTCGTGTCACTGTTGCAGAAAGGTTGAAGCTGTACCAACAAAACGTGGAAAATGGTATTGCACAAGAAGAATCCAATGGTGACCGATCGTTCGAGGAAAATCCGACTGAATTTCAAGATACTCCGGAGTCAAAGATGCTGAAAAGCAACTCTAATCACAGCAGTTTGTCATCTTTCGATAAAGACAGGGAATTCTATCCTGCACCCATTGCTAAGCCAGAACGGAAGTTTACACCTCCAAAAAGTGAGCCAGTCATAAAAACTGTCGAAAGTGTGTCAATGCCTTCCCTCGCGTCAAAAACAGCAAAGCGGATCGACACTGTATTTGGTATGTTTTTTTATTTACCTAAATTTAAGCATTAATATTAATATGGAATTGTATTTCATCAATTGTTAATTTTCTTCCAACAGGACAAGTGTCCAAATACAGGAACTTTAAGGCTAATCCACTTCACCGTAAATACCATCTGGAGAATTTGCGAAACATAAGTCCAACTTGTCCGGGTGAAAGTGAAGCAATCCAAGGTTATTATTAATTTGTCAATTTCCATATTTATCAGATCATACTGTCAGATTTTCATCATATTTAATATTTGTATTTTTCAGCCAATCCCGCAAGAGTAGCTGTTCCACTCAACACACCAGGAGGAAAATTGGCTGTATTTGAACTCAGCAAGCCTGGGCGGCAACCTGGTAATTCTTGACAACAATAGTATCAAATCATTTTCATTCATTTAGTTTACATCTTTTCATTGAATAGAAATATTTACATTTCAGACGGCGTTATTCCGGCTTTAGTTCATGGATCAAAGATTATGGATTTCTCATGGGATCCTTTTGATAATGCTCGAATAGCAGTAGGCTGTGACGACGGAAAACTGTGGATTTGGAGAATTCCTGACTCTGGGTTGAAAGAACAAACAAACGTACCGGAATTCACGATTCCAGCACATGGCGAAAAGATTTATATTGTCAAGTTTCATCCACTGGCAAAAGACGTGCTAGCAACTGCTTCATACGATCTTTCCATTCGAATTTGGGATTTGTGTAAGAAGGAAGGGTTGTTTCACATCCCATGTTCTGAACAAATTCAAATTCTGAGCTTGGCATGGAGCCCTTGTGGCTCGTTACTCGCGACAATGGCGAAAGACAGTAAGATACGCATTTATGAACCACGGGTATCTGTTCAGCCACAAGTGGAAGGTCAGGGACCAACTGGTGTACGAAGTGGTAGAGCCTGCTGGGCGCTAGATGGGCAGTTTCTTATTGTTTCCGGATTTGAGAAAAACTCAGAAAGGCAAATCCAAATGTACAGCGTAAAGGATTTGTCTCGAGTAGCTGCGTATCCTTTGGATGTTTCTCCAACCGTTCTTGTCACGTTCTACGATGAGGACAGTTCAATTCTATTCTTATATGGTCGGGTAAGCTAGACTAATCATTCAACTACAGATTCATAATTTTGTATTCCTGAACATTACTTATAGCTTATGTGTATTTGCAGGGTGATAGTACCATCTTGGCATTTGATATCACCGACGAAACTCCATATCTAAAACAAGTCAATCAACACCGTCTCACGGGTGGCCATCAAGGGATTGCGTTTTTAAAGAAAAATGCCGTGGATGTTCAAAATGTGGAGTTCGCTAAGGCATACAGGCTAACTGATGTCGTCATCGAACCTTTATCTTTCACTGTGCCTCGAGTTAAGGTAAGTGTTTTGATTAATTCACAAAATTATCCATTTAATAATACTTCAACTTAATCTTATAATACAGAGTGAATATTTTCAAGATGACCTATTTCCACCAACAAAAGGTATTGTAATAATAATATTCCTTGATTTTCATATTACCACTTTCATCTGTATGCCGAATTAGTTATTACAGACATACATTTTTCTAAAGCTAAAATTGTTCCTAATTTGTTAATGTTCCTATATTTCATCAACTAAAGTTCTTTGGGAGCCTACAATGACTGCCGAACAGTGGAGAACTGGGCTTAATTTGGAGCCACGTCGAGTGAGTTTGAAGCCAGAATCCATGAAAGCTGGTAAGTGTTTCTATTAAATTACTTGTTGTGTAGAAAGTCGTCTTAAGTAATAATTAAAAGATAAATCAATCAAGAAACTTTTCTTGCTATATTCAGTTGGCGACATTGGAGCAGGTTTTTTCAATAAAGACAAATCTCCTACTGAGAAAGTCAAGCATGTGGAGAAAGGGAAGTCGGCAGTAAGTTTGAGTAGCCGATTTAATGATGGTTTCAATAATGGGGAGAAGAAGCAGGCAGAACAGGTATACAAATATTTTTAAAAGCGATGTTTTCATAGTATTTTTAATATCCAACATTTTCAGTTAGAGAAAGCTATTAAGGATAAGTTGGAGCTGGATATGAGACTTGAGCAGGACAACATGGAAGGCGTCGATGAAGAAGAATGGATAGGTTGGATATACATTTAATTGGGTTGTATTTAATATATGGAATTCAAAATATTGTTATATTTTCAGAATGATTTAGTGATCAATAACTCTCCAAACAACGTCTCACACTGCCTATACCAAATCTACAATTCAACTACAATGCATTTTAAATGAATACTTATTGTTAGTACTGTAAAAATATGTTATTTATATTATGAATTGGCCTGCCACCTGTATGTATCGCAAGAATTATGTCTAATATTCACAAACAGGCCCAAATTAATTGATATGTCGTATTATGTAAGAAAACCAATGAAAAACAGATTGAATGATCTTCCTTCATTAATTATGGCCTACCCTTTAAAATGGCATTTTCATTTGTTCCTGTTTTTTGCTTTTTTTTTAAGTCACAAGTTCTAGTCGTTTTAGGAATACTAGGTTTTAGTTCTTCAGTCACAAATCATGTAACTATTATTCGCTCAAACGAAAAAAAACAAGATTTTGTTTCGATATTATTATAATTCCATTAAAAAAGACTGCCTCAATATTTCAAGCCGTATAGAGATTAGGAAATTAGAAATTGTTGTACATAAATCATTCCTTTTCTTCAGACTGTAAATTAAATTACTTTCCATTCCTTCCTTTATGATGGACTGATTCACAAACAAAAGGATCTGTTTTGAAAATGAATAATGATCCAAAGGATTATTACAAAATGTGTGTGTTAATGACAAAATTATTGTGAAGTGCGAATTATGTTTGTGCCAATATCCCAAGTGAGCAAATAAAATTAAGGAGCAATATACCAAAATATTTTAATCTGCCTCAAGCCAATAATAATTGACCAATTTAGTATGCAAAGTTGCACTGGAGACTAGTAATTCTAGACTTTCTAATTAAAATTTTCCAAATTTCTGCACTTCAGACATAGCTTAACAGGATAAATTGCAATAGTGTATACTACAAAGGATTGTAATTGAATATGATCCATCTTCTTAATTAAAATTCTTGACCGGTTACGCACTGTTAACTTTTGATTTGTACCTAAAACTTGTCTATTTAAAATTTAAAGATAACATAATTACTTCAGCTTTACCTGCAAAAATGTGATTGATTAGGGTTTCAAGACTTAAAAATGCTTATTGTATTACTTGCCAGTACTTTATTTTGTACAAATTTATTATAATTATGAGACTTGCATAATACTACTTTTGTTTATTGATGTAAAGAAAACAACAGGACAATACGTCAACAGACCGGCTTCCTGTTCTTAGCATTTTAAAATTGATTTTGTCATTTATTTTAAAAGCCTGATTGATAAAGACATTTTAGAAATAATATGTTAAATCATTGCTTGATGGAATAAATGATCGGATAAAGTTGGTAATACAGAATTTCGTATTTTTTGTTACTTAGAAATAAAATAGACATGCATTTCATATCATCCACAATTAGCTTCACTTTGTCACCTTTTATGCATGATCTATACAATTTGAATATTCTCATGCAACCCTTGAGACAAGGATGCATAGAATGCTTGTGTATTTTTACATAACACGCAATACATATATAATAAAAATTTTACAAAAGGGCTCTAATCTTAGACTTGAAGAAGTTTGATAACAAGGTGTGTTATCATGATTTTTCCAGCAACGGCGTCAGATTTTCTTTCATGCTTAATGGTTTCGTTCCCACTCGGCCAGCCGAAATGGCTACCCAAGTATTCCAATGAATATGATCTCTATGTGAATACGAGTGGATTGCAACTGGTTCAACTTTAGGGAATCCATGTGGTAGAACACAACCCTTTACATGTGGATTGGATTAGAGGTCTGCTGATTCGTGCCATTTATTCAATTTGTTCCGACTGGATTGAATTGGATTTTTAAAATTTCTCAAAATTACTTAAACTTTAAGGATCAGGAAAATTAGAGTAAAACATGTCTACGCCAGCAGCAGCAGCAATGCCACAAGCAGTTAGGGTGTCCTCCTTGATTAAGGTGAGGTGGTTAAAAAATGTGTACAAAATTTAATAACCAAGTATTCTGAGTTGGCTGGTGAAAGCAATGAATTGGAAAGATATAAGGTTAATTGAATATATTTTGAATTTGCCTAGGTTGGAAGATGGTCTTTTCTAGCGTTGGGAATCATGTATGGAATTTCAAGGCAGCATCGTCTTGTCAAGAAGGAAACCAAATTGAGGGAAATTGAGGAAAGGGAGCGCCCGGCGAAAGAGGCTGCGAAAGCGGTTGAAAACGCGCGACGTAACAGAGGTAATGTTTTATTATTAAATTAATTAAAAATTAGTCGTGTTCTTATGTTTGACGAATGTGGTTTGTGATTGTTCAACTAATTATGAGAGAAGGTTTGCTAGTTCTGTTCGTAACTAGTGACGAGACTATAATTAGGAAATGGTCAAGATAATTATGTGTTAACGAACTTTTAGAGACTGTGTTGTGCAAATTGTAATCAAAGTCGTTGTTTTTTCTTGCAGAGGAACTTCTATACCTGGCAAAGGAGACTGGAACTCCAATTCCCCCTAATTTTTAGACAATTACAAGTTATTTCACATTAGAAAAATTGGTGTTCAAAAGAATCAGCAAGATACGGTGGATATACCATCAAGGTCAAATCTTAAGTCAGTCATGTAAAAATCGAAGATGCTGCTGCTGCATAGTTAGTTATTCAATAAGTAGTTAAATTTAAAATGTCCGCAAAATAAAGGATTAATTACTATATGTAACACATAATTGATTCGTGTAGAATATTTCTTACAATTATTTTTTATTCTTTCGCAAGTATAATTATGAATTTGAAATGAGTTCAAAAAGCATGTAGGTAATTGATATGGCCCAGAGGTCCAACTCATTCTTCCGATTACGATTCAACAGCATTTTCTATATTTCTGATTTTTTTTAGCAATACGTAGTTCGGCATTCACAATGGCGAAAGTCTCAGATCTTTAATAATATGTATAGCATTGCAACCAATTTTTATTTCATCATAAATATGAGGCAATGTCGAAATATATGCAGAGCTTTTGTTATCATAATTATCGTATATATAACAAGGAAACTAAACCGGCACTGGAAGATTGCCATCTTATGTATAGTAAATTGGAATCGTGGAATAATTACTTGCACCAATTTTTAGCATTGACAAACATTTGAAGCCAGGGTGTAGCCTCTTTCATTTGACTTTTCAATCCCTGTGGGACCCAAGGCCATTGCCAAGGAAGAACGCAACGTTCTGGATGCGGCATCATGGCTAAATGTCTTCCATCCTTTGAGCAAATTCCAGCTACTCCGTCTACAAATATTAAGAAACATATTGAAATTGTTGATTTTTTAATCTATTGTGATTTCGTGTTGTACATTTGCTGCCATTTGGATTCATTGGATATTCTTCCGTTGGTTTCATGGCATCATCAACATATCTCAGGGCAATGCAGTTGGACTTATCCAGTTGCGTGTATACTGAGAGGTTTTTGTAGTTGAAACGACCTGAAAATTCAGTAAAGTAAATAACACAAGATATGTATCTTCTTTTTCATGAGAAAATGACGTCATTCATATGATTAATTAATTACCCTCTCCATGAGCAATCCAAGCACCCAAACGACTCCCCTCCATCCCTTTTAACATGATGGAATTTGACTTTTCTATTTGCACAGTTGGAAAACGACTCTCATATCG
>JAQFZJ010000832.1:0-16223 GCA_034695645.1 Folsomia fimetaria
GATTATTAGAAGGTATTGAGTACTCATCGAAAAGAAAAAGAACACCAAACCAACCCTTCTTACTAACTTAAAACACAATTCATTTTTAGAATAAAAGATCATCATTTAACTAAGCAAGTTAGCTTGCTCAAGTTAGGATGCCGTCATGGCATAAATTTAAGATTTTCGATTGAGTTGGATCTCCAAAAATGTGACGATCCACACATTTCGCGAAACAAAATATAGCTACGAACAATACAAAATGATATAATCACCATTGTTGCACTCTCCCCAGATTGAATTCTCATTTGCCTGCCTTCTGCCTTTTCAAACCTAGCTCGTAAATGCATTAGGAGAGTTATTATTGCAGGGTAATAAATATTATTACATCCTTGTAAAACCTACCGAACAAAGGATAAGTAAGGCTTCAAAGAGAAGAAAAGGCTTAATACCTACCGAAAGAACAAACCTTATGTATTACATCACATCACGGGAATTGCCTACACTCCACCTTATTTTATTTTATGGGTAGAACGGATTACAATTACCACCACTACGACTACCACCACATTCAAACATTAATGCGTATCACCTTTTAAGTTTTAAGTTCATGTAATGGAGAGACATACCTTCTTACATACTTAATAATAAAGCCTGTTTCATTTTCATCATCAAAGAAAGTTCAAAAGTAATAAATGATTCATGGGAAGTCTGAAGCTTGTGATTATTACATTTCATGCATGTTCTACACACACGAAAGGATCCGGTCAAGGCAAGACCAAAGGTAAAATAAAGTAAAGTAAAGGTGCCAAGTAAAATCTTTTCATCAACTTTTTTACCATTTAAAAAATGCAATTCTAGCTGCGTAGCTGAGCTGGAAAATGACAAGAATTCTCATTGTTTCATATGTACGAAATTGAGAAATATTTCCAAAAGAAAGAAAAAAACTACACACATAAAATGAAAATGAACCTGTCATAAACTTTTGCAAATTACATGGTTGTACTTATATTTCTCCCCAGAAAAATAAAATTAGTCGTTTATCATCATCTCTCTTAATGTGAGGTGACTAGATTGTGTTATGTTGTGTATTTCTTGTCTCACCCAAACAACCGAATTTACCAACCATAGTTCGTCATGAATCACGGCTTTTCACATTAAAGTCAAAAGCTGTAAAAATAATTGTACACGACATGAATGACTGCTTATATTACATGTTGGAGTGGAGGGCACCCTTATTATTGACTCCAGTTTTACGATTCTTCTTCTCTAAAATCTGGAAGAAGGAGTGAAGTGAGTTAATTGCGGAATTGTGGACGGGATCGTGTAAAATTGAAGCAGGCAGCTATGTACTTATATTATATTTCTATACATGTACAAACTACTAATCCAAATTCGTTCAATCCAATTCAGGGCAGATTTGGCACGAGAGTCGCTTTATTTATGGGACAGGACTACAACATAAAATAGGTAAAATCGTAAACGTGGAATTTTGCAGAGTTCTGAACAGGAACAAGCATTCTCAAGATTGTTCAATTATAAGTGTTCATAAATCCAGACCAATGTTCTGTTCTCTAAGTTCGGAGCCAATAAAATGAGCTACACTCCACCACACCGTCAACGTCAAGGAAGGATTGTGCACGATTTTCCAGCACTGTGGGATACTACAGACGGCATATAGAGCAGAAAATAAGTGAACATTTCAAACAAAACATGAGCTAGAACAAATTAAAATGGACGAGAGAGACCTGATTATGTATTTTTACTTAGCTTTGCTTTGCCTTGCTGTGAGTCTCATTGACTCACCTGAGGGGAGAAGACTCCCCCACCAGCACCAAAATGATATCGTTACACCCAATCACCGTCGTTATTATATATCGATGTGCCTGGTTTGGTTCACATGATAACGCAGACAATACCTATTATATAGTACACGCATGCATCGCCCTATTCACTTCTAGTCTCATACAAGGTAATAAAATACAATGAGTTCAGACAGAAGACCTGCCGCAGAGCTAGTGTAGACAATGCTGTACAAAGAAATAAAGAATTGTCTCAAAATTAGTACGCATTTATACAAAATTACTAAATTCCGGTTATATGTACATACGAATAACATGTAAGAAATAAGACGAAATTTGAACTTTGCTATTAAGTATTCAAGTGAGTACGTACAGAATGTATGGAAGGAAGATTGCATTGCATGATTTTCGGTTGAGAACAGAACGGAAGGAAAGTTATTACACAAGTAGATTTGTCCGTCTCGCATGTAAAGTGGATAATTTCCCTGATTTCTGATTGTTAAATGTGGAACCAATTTGTAATTTAGTTTTCAGCTCATTTCATTTCACATCCCCAATCACTCGTTCAACAGTCTTCCTTCCACTTCTACCAAAATTTTTACCAATCATCAATCTCATTTAGTTCTCATATCCCGAAATTAAATGAAATTTGATGGTTCCTTCTTCCCTTTTATCGCATTAAGTGGAAAAGGTGCAAGAACAAGTGTTCTTTCTGTTCTTCTTCTCTTTATTGCGGAAAGGCTAGGCCAAGCTTTTTTTCTTAATGGGTACTCTTTTTTGGAGGATTAACTATTGGTTGGTGTGCGTATTAGAAAGACAGACAAGACATAATGAAGATGGAGAAGAGGTTGGTTCGTTCTTCGGGTCGATTGTTATCGACGACTGATCACCAAGTGAAATTACAAGTCATAAAATAAATGAATGAATGTTCCTTCGACAGGGAAACTGAAACTACCAGTCCAGGCAAGTTGGCTTGGCTCCTTTAAGTATATACCATTCCAATGATGATAACATTCAGTCAGAGTAATTGAGGAGCCTTTTGTCTAGAAGACGAGTATACTGTACAGAAACATAAAGATTTGTATATCGTTCATCATATATTTGCAAATTTTTATCGTGTTTAGATATTTTCAAAAAAATTTGGTTGGGTTTGTGCCAAGTTAATAAGTTGTGACTAGATGTATCAGTATATGTTATAATGTAATAGATGTCACTGAGACTTGAATAAAATAAAGGCAAATTTAATTCAATTCGATGTTGGGTTGAATAGACCCTTATAAGACAAATAATTAGTTAAGATTGGAACACATGAAGACTGCTTCAACAAACTTGGCTTAACTTTGGTACTGTTGAAAAGTTGAGTAAATGGCCCTAGTAATAATGATAGGTGCTGTCATAAAAGACGAAATTACTACAGATGTTATGTTTTGATTTCCCTGATTGTAATAATAATAATCCATCCTTCGTCGTCGGACAACAACTCTTATTGTAATTTGGAAGGAGGAGGACGATACATATGTTAGTGCATAGTTATGTATTTTATGTGAAGGGAAGTGCCCTTATTTCTTTTCATGTTTTCATGTTAAGTTGTTGTTGGGCTTGACCATGTTTTAGTCAAGTCAAATACGAACATAACAACATAACAGACAGATGGACAATTCACCAGGCGGACGGATGATGATGATGATTGTTTGGTTGGTGTGGATGATGGCCCAATTTCATTTTTGTTGGACTTTCGGGTGGTCAAAGCTTTAAGAACAAGGCTACTTTACTACAACAACAGTCCGTGCTCCTTTGATACTTGAGGCTTAAACAATAAGGCGTGTTTTCTAGGAGGATGGTTAATTCACCTTTAATTGGGCCATTCCCTACTCTTTTTTTCTACAAGGGAAATAAATCTATAGGTTTTATTCCCTTGTTTAAAAACGGATGTATGTATGTAAACTAAAATCATCATCCTCATTTTATTTCAGTTACAAAATAAAATAAAATAATAAAATTTAATTTTAAACCAGGCTAGATTCCATTCCACCCACACCAAACAAAATGCCATCCAACAGCATTAGCTTCACTTCACTACTATACTTCATTTCATTCCTTTTACACGACAGATCCATTATCGTTACAAATTTACAACCAGCCACAGCAAAGCAACCTTAACGAGAGAAGGAAGGACGGACGGAACATTATTGTTTCACTCTGCAGCTTTACTTACTTTACTTTTCTCCAAAACCATTAATTATGTGGTCTAGTCCAGTTCCCTGTCTCAGAGAGAAGGAAGCCTCACTTCAATTCACTCCCATAATAATAATAATAATAATACCAACCAACAACCACTCCCGTTCTGAATGGAAAAGGCAGACCAGGGGCTTTTCAAACATCAAAGAAACTCTCGAAATCGATCGCATTCATTTTCAACAACAATGAAGATAGGATTGAAATAAACAAAAGAGAACATATTACGAAATTACGGAATAATATAAACGGTTTTGTTATGTCCGGACACTTCCTGTCTACAAAAGCGTGGACAACTAATAATAATCAATCATTAAATAATGAACTTGGCCTTATCTTGTCATTTCGATTGAATGAATTGATTAAATAATCTATCTCACAATTTTTAAAATTTCGAACAGTTGCCATTATTTTCAAAATTTCCTTAACACAATAAGAAGAAGAATGAACTCTTTTATTTGCTTGCCCCTAATAAAGCGTGTTCTTCTTGTAACTCGTCCAAATGTTCTTGGCAATAATGACTCCTACTGTCATATGTCCTCATATAAGTAAAGCCTTGTCCTAAACAAAACAAAGCAAAGCTGTTGTTGTTTTCGTCCTGAATTCTGTCTCTGGAGTGTTGTCCCTATTTTCATCGTCGTTGTCGGAGGAAGAAGAGAGTAAAGTAAAGTAAGACAAGACAGGTCTTTTAACATGATCCTATCATTACCACGTACTACAAATGGGGACCTATTGTTGTGTTTTATAAAGGAGTGCAATCTTCATCCACCATCTCTCTCAAACATTTGTACAATACAAGTAATGTTTTGTGCTGTATTGTTCATATTCCAACCTAAATTCTTCTTTCTTGCTACAAAGTATGTAGTATATAAAACGTAACAAATATTTCACTCCATATCTTATCTAGATCATTGGTCGGTGTAGAGTAGACGCGTTTTCCGGAGTAAAAATGGACATCCATTTACTTATACTTCATCCACTCCACTCCTGTAAAGCAAACATAAAACATGCATGCACATATTTGGTCGTGTTTTACCCTCCCGTAAAAAATGCATACTCCACATTCATTTAATGTATTCTACAACCTATTCCTGTGCTATAATAATAATGTTTTGCTCCATCATTATAAATTCCAAGAGGTATTCAACAGTGCATAACTAACCTGTAAAGTACACGAGTCGGGCCTTTGTTCTCGCTTTATTTCTTGACACTACGGCGCCGGTGGTGGTGATTTGATAGACACGGACGAATGGACGGTGGAAGTTGGAATATAATTCTTGGCTTTATTTAATGATAAAATACCTTTTCGTGATCCACTTCTTAAATTCTTACTCGTCACGCATAATTCAACAACAATGTCTGGACTGGAGAAGAGAGGAATAATTCACGATTTTCTTGAAACAGGACAATCTGGAAAAAAGAATTAAAACAATTTTTGAAACTGACTTCTTCAAATGTTACGTAAAGTAACGAGAGACTACTTTATAAATCATCAAATGGTTTGACGGATATGAGCAATGAGGACAATTCCAAAGAAAGAAAGAAATGGCACGAAGGAACCATGTTGCAAAGTAATAATGTGACAATGACAACCTTCCCAAAAACAGAGAAAAGGAGGAGAAAGCAAATCCCTGGTTGGTGGTGTTGCCGTGCTCATCAATAGAATTTAATCTGTCCAAATTACACTCTCTGTTCTTCTTCTGTTTTGTGAGTTCTTCTTTCAAGCATAAAACCAAGCAAGTGCTACTGCTGGATGGATCGATGTGCAGTGCATTTTCAGCTAAGCCAACCAAGTAAACGTGCGAAAGACCAACAATCTTCTTCTTCTTTATTGTGTACAGAATCTAGTTCATTCCACCACTATTGCACTAGGGACCTTGTTTATGGACTATTACATTACAAATTCTGTGAATTCAACCGTAAACCTAAACCTTGTCCTAGTCTTCTTTGGCTCCAAGAAGAAAACACTTTCTCCTCGTCTTGTTTGACTTAGAACAAGAAATATCAAACCTTTACCAAGCAAACTATTCCTTGCCTAATGTAATGTACATACTGTTGGTTAGTCTACCCTACTACCCGATATTCGACCAGACAGGAAAATAACAAGGATCAGGTTGTGCCAAGCATTGTCTAGTTCCGTGTACAAGAAATAAGTTCACTTTGATTTTGTTGTACTGTAGTAAGAGGAACCATTGGAGGTTGGTTGGCTGGTTGGTTGGATGAGATGAAGTGGAGAAAGTATGTCTTGCTTTGCTTTTGGTTGTTACAATCAGAGAAAGCAGTTGTGACAGAGATTGAGAGAGGACAAGAAGGAAATGAAACATGCAATGGGTTGGGCAGTTGTGTTTGTTTGTAACGGGTTACTAACACAGTAAAGTGAAATAGTACGACAAACGACACAATATAATAACACAACTTTGTTACATTTTATATTGTATTACAAAATTTCCATTACAAGACAACCCCGATTGAACGATGTTAAATACAACAAATATTTTAATTCGCAAAATAAAAATATCGACAATGTACAATGCTAAATTTTTGCAAAATCACTTTCACTCAATAAATTATAGTACTCATTCCTTCTCCAATTTATCACGTAGACCAGTCCACGTCATTAGGAATTCAGAAAATTCAGAAAATTCGGTATTATTATTCTTCTCGATCGGACGATGCTGCTCATTCTTCAACTTGGTTAGTATAAAAGTAGAATAGAAGAATAGTTCAGTTCGGTAGTAGAATTGTGACACAAGGAACCCAGCCCAACGAAACCAAACCACTACTTTCAAGATTTATGGGGCAGCAGCACTCTCCATAATAATGCCGTCGCCCTGGCCTGGCTCCTCGTTCTCGGTTTGGCTTTTTGCGAATTAGGATTTGGAAGATGGAGAAAACGATACTGATCTCCCTTCCCCCACTTTACATCCTCTAAAACAAAACTAAACTTTTGGCCGAGTCACAGATATTTATTTTTGGGTCAGATTTGTGGGACGGAATCACCCATATTTCTTCATTTTTGTGCCTGCCTCTCATCACCCGGGCATTCATTTCAACCCGGGTATTCAATTTAATTAAACAATCGGCGTAATTGGGCCTTATGCAAATGAAATGAATAGAAATTGGGCATCCTCCTCTCATTTCCTCTTCTATTCAAGTACGATGGAGAAAGTCAAAGCTTGCTTTCTCCATCCTTGCTCCATTTTCTTTTTATTGTCTCCTCAATTATTTCAATCTTTGATGCTCCAACTTCTTTCACTTCCACGTTCCAAGACGAAGAAAGAAAAATAAGCCAATTTGTTTTTTCTGTAGAATGATCAAGGTTTTACTTACCTAAGTAATTTGCATTCTTATTGACACGGACTTTTTTTTTACTATTACAACAATAATAATGTAGACTGGATTAGAATAAGTAGGTTACACAGCTTTCTACCTTTAACATAATCAAGAGCAAGCGCAGAAATTACTCCAACTTTCTTAACATTTGATCCAAATTCTAAACAAAATTTGCTTTTACTTCCCACTTGACTTAATTCACCAACTGCACTACATATGTACAATAGCAACTGATTGCTTTCTTCATAAAATTCAATTCAATGGGCCACCCTTTCTTCGCTTCAAAATCATCATCACGCCCCATTTCATTTACTTTCTCCTTCTTAACTTAACTGTGTTATTACACATCAGCTAATTAACCCCACTCACTCAATCCTCTCCCCTTCCTGATTGATAAGCAAGCAAAGCAAACCTTTGAAACGAAACATGGACATGACCTCATTTACTTGAGTTGAGTGATCCGCACTTTATTTTATTCAAGTCAAGTGGCAGAGAAAGTGTTGCGTTAAGAATTCACTTTCACTTCAAAAAGTTAACTTAAAACCTAAATTTTGTGACATAATGTCAACAAAATAATATATAGAGTGCGATAATAATTTTTGCACGAATAATTTCCTTCTATATGCGCGAATTTACATAAGGAATTATTATGACAGGAGGAATTGGCTAAAATTTCAAACTGCTAAAATTTTGATGGAACGAGTCGTAGTTTGCACAGCGGATTTGCTCGCTTGGATGTTTATGCTTGTGGTTTGGTTTTGTGTGGTTGGTAAAGTTGAGGACTGGAGAAAAAATCAATAAATGTAAATCCAAAATCCTTTCGGGCACAAAGTAAAGGGTTTTCTTGATCCATTTGGTTTGGTTGGAGCGGATCTTGATAAAGTGGTGCAATAATGTCTTACTGGACCCAACTTGGAGAAAGCAGTAGGGTAGCTAAGTAGGTAATTTATCTTCTGGCTTATCAAACAACCTTCTCAAGCAATCTCTCTCTTCTTAGTTAGTCTCTTAGTTAGTTAGCATAGATAGAATTTTATGGTGTGCTAAATTCTACAATTCATTCACTCATTCATATCAAACGGGTGGAAGAGTACAGTACATTAGTTAGTGATGCACTACTTCTTGACTAATAAATAACCCATAGAATAGAATAGAGTCGTTTTCTGTCTACTGTTTACAATACAATGAAGTATACGAGGTAGTAAGTTAAGTGGTTTGTTTCAGGATAAGAAAGATAAAGAAAATAAAGGCAGCCCAGTACAGTACAATGGTAAATAATGGAAGATTATGACACAGATGATTCTTATTTATTTTATATAGTTGACAACAACTTATGTAAGTTAGTCTAAGTAATGTTAAAGCATGCATCATCATTCCATTCTCATCTCAACTTTCTCTCTGACCCATTGAATTGAAAATTTAAGGCCGGGCAATTTCTTCCCTGAGAGAAATCATCGAGCATAAAATTCAAGAATAATAATAATAACGGTACTCATGCCAAGAACTTAACTCTGTGGGACAGCATTAGGAACCGACCCACCTTCTCCATTTTATACGTTTTGCCCTCACTTTCACAAGAGAAAAGAGAAATAGGCCATTAGCAAAGAAAAATTGGTCAAGTTGACTTTTACTGGGGCATATTTCTATTTATTATTTATCCCAAATTGTGCCCTCACTCCAAAGAGAAAGAAGAAATGCACTTGGTCGTTAAAGTAATGCCTTTTATTGCAACAATCCACCATTGAATTGAATTCAATTCAATTCAAGAAGAAAGTAAAAGTCCAGTTATTTTATTTTCTCTTCTACTCTGCGATAATAATAATATTGAATCCATAAACTGTCAGATTCCATTTTTTTATCGTAGAAAGTAAAGAAGAAAGGCTCAAAATCTTAAAAAGCTGCTATATTGAATCTTTACACTAGTAAAAAAATAACAATCCAATCCAGCCCACCTCTATCCATTCCACACAGAAACAAGCAACAGCTTTCTCCTCCTCGACTGCAAATGTATGTAGACTTCCATTACAAGAAGGAGCAAAGTAAAGGAAGGTTTCCATCCACAATAAATCTCAAACTTCTCCTTTCTTCTCCTTCTTCTTGGTCAGACTTGCACTCACTTTACTTTGTACTTTTTCTAGTGGTACGTGGGTGCATCTGTGTGTGTACTAGTATGTATTCAATTCAATTCACCAGCCCAGACCAGTGTTTGTTATACATCGTATCTACTTTGTAAAAGAGTTTGTTGCCCATTTCTTCGTCCACAGAGAAGAGAAAAGGAAGACTTTCTTCTTTTTTTGGCATGACGTGGCACGGCATGGCATGAGCATGGAATGGGATCCCAAGAGCTTTCTTTCAACTTTCAGGATCTCAAGTCCGCCGGACATGGAGAAAGTCCAGACCAGTCCAACCCACCCTTCTCTTCCTTCTTCTTTACCAGTGGTATCTTTAGCCGTGGCAGTGGTGGTGGTCGTATCGTAGTAAAGAAAGAAATCAAAGTTGTTTGTCATAAACATCACCAAGCAGCCTGTTTGTGACGACCGGTTTGTGCTCTGCCTTGCTCCTTACTTTCACTCGATTTATTTATGTGGCGGTTTACATAGTGGAACGATTGCTTCAAAAAAGTAGAAGATATATACAGTCCATGTGTATGTATGTGGGTGGGTGTGGTCGGAGGGGAAAGGCGGGTCATAGTTCATTTCCTTCGTGCAACCAAACCTATACATACATACTTTCTTCTTCTTCCAAACTAACTAACTTTTCAGGAAAAACTGGGACAGAAGAAGATGCGGAGATGTCGGCTCAAGTTTGAAAAAGAATGTGATGTGTTTTGTATTACTTTTGCAGGAAGAAGAATGAGAAGAAGAATTCATGCAAAAAGAAGGAAAAAAAGTTGGACTTTTTCTCCTGGAAAAAAATGACCACGAAACTTCACACAATTTCCTCCTCCTCCCAGTATGGGTAAGGAGAAACTCGTCAAAATTTTGGAATTATTGTATCAACTACATTACATTAAAGTTGGAGGATGGATTCTATACTAAATTCCAAGTTTTGTAATAAGATGTTCATCTCAGGTCTGTAAATCATTTACCACCATCACCACAGAAAGAAGAAGAAGCAATTTCATTTCATTTCATTCTTTGTAAAATCTCAATCACATTTTATCCCAAAAGTTGCAAATTTAAATTGGAACAAGTCAGTGGTGGTCTGGTCTGTATGGGTGACCAACTCTTCTTCGCAAAGAGATGTCACATGCATTTGCACCAGCTGGGTAACCCAAGAAGAAGAAGATGGAATAAAATTGAAATTGAGTTTGAAGTTTGTTCTGTTCTGTGTGGCTGGAGTGGAGTGGACAAAGAGAGTTTTAAACCCGAAATAAATGTCAACGTCAGCGTTAACTCTGTGTTCAACATTTGCGTGTGAGTTCATACGGGATTCGGTTTTTCGGATCAATTGGTGATGTGTCCACTCTATCTATCCGAATCTGGCGAAAGTCTGTGGCAGAGAGTTGTAAAATTTTATGTTCAGTGGTAGCAGCTATCTGACCAGCCGAGATCAAAGTTGAGTTGAAATGAGGGTCAATTGAACGGACCAGATTGGATTTCACCAAGATTGACTTTACTCCAGATTGACTGACATATACACACGGATAGAAATTTAAGAAATTGCGGTGGGTAAGTTTCTGCACACTGCATTCAGTTTGTGAAAATTAATACCTAATCAAAGTCGCATACTACATAAACATTGAAAGGCGTAACTCCACCTGTGTTACGTACAAGCAATATTTATATTTAAAAAAATAAATCTGGATTGGAATTCGGACAGACCAAAAAAATGTTGATTATTGCACCCTCCATTCGATTTTGGATTACCAATTTAACCCGTGGTATAGTAAGATTAGGAGAAAGCTGCCAACTTCTCCTTGGTGGTGGATAAGAAAAGAGATAAAATTCCACATAATGTTCAATGACCAGAGAACTTTAGCTGTATTTTCTCCAGTTCCAGTTCTTAGATTACTTCTCTTTCTACCTCTCTTACACTTTGATTAGTATAAGAGAGACTTGCGGTTAAGGTGGGGCTGTGCGGAGAAAGTTGTGACGTGACAGGTGATTTGATGGGGACAACTTTAATCAATCATTCTTGTCCAAAATTTAACCACACCAAACGACACCACCACCACCACTTTTACTTCCTCATTTGGCTTGAGAAAGCGTGCACTCTGCCAAGGAACCACATGCATGTAATACAATACATGATGAGTATAAGGATCAATTTGGCTTGTTTTAAAATTAACTGGAATTGCTTTTCTCTCCAAATGGCTGTTCCCAGAGTTAACAAATCAAGAAATCAATTATTACTTACTCTACTTTCTTAAAGGGCTTAGCTAGACTTCAATTTTGATTGTAAATGTCAAAAAATCACACTCCACGATTGACGATGAAGCCCAAATACCTTTGATTTGTATTCAACTATAATTTTTCCAAGAATATTTTTAACGGCATTAGAACTCAAAAATTCAGATTTCTTATTAAATCCACCATTTTCATAATTTTATCATCCATTTCATAATTAATTTCTTTCCCTTCCCTGCCACAAAACAAACCCCTCTTCTCTTTAAAAATTAATGCTTCATCCATTCCTTCCTCTCTCTCTCAACCAGCTACCACTACTACTGTATTCATCTATTTAAGCAAGTAAACTATAGAGACAAACTCCATCCAGCCCGTCATTAACAGCCTGTGCACATGCACATCTCATCAAAACTCAATCCACTCACCAACCAACCACAACCATCATGACACTTTATTTACGCACTCACTAACTAAACTAAACCATACGCAGTTTTTCAACTCATTTTCATTTCACTGTCAGCCAGCCAGCAAGCAAGCAAGCGTCATTTTTAATTAGGACTTTGTTAATGAATAAATCCCCCACTGATGGTCTCTCTCTCTCTCTCTCTGCCAAGTACAGAGTAAAACAAAACAAAATAAACAATGCCTCCTAGACCAGAGCAGACCACACCGCACTTAACTATCCGCTTTCACAACGTCATCATGCGTGCGGTGGTTCTGATTATGTATTGTATTGTGAATTTTGGTGCTTGCTTTTTAACTATTCATTTTAGTGGAAGATTGTGGATGATAAATGGACTGATTAAAAGAATTATGAAGCCTTCAACTTATTTCGTATTGCGCCAAAATTCCAAACTTTTACAAACTCATTCGCACATTCCTTCACACAACAAATATCTCACTTATTAATCTCGCATTAATCCGCAATTATGCAAACTACGCAAGCAAACAACCACACAATTAATTAATTTCACACACAACACAGTTCCTACCTACGCACTCACTCACACTCACTTTCACTTCTGGTTCGGGTGAAAGGTTTAATTTCAATTAGAATTCAAACCTCATTCCAATCCACCAGCAGCAAACATTATTATTATTCCAGTTATGGATTCTGTTTTCATTTAACTTCAGGAAATAATGTCCAGGCAGCAGGAAAACAAAACACGCGATGTGATCCAATTCAATCCAACAACAGCAAACGCAAAACTCTTGTCATTTATCTTCTTCCCTCTCCGTTTGAAATGAATTTTCGAATTTTCAGGAAATAATCAAACCACCCAACACAACACAACCCACCCTTTGTTTTAGCTTCGTTCTGTTCTTGCACAGATTTATTTCTACAAAAAATGAAATATGCTTGGATTTCCAACCCTGTCCATATTTCCTTCCTCTTTTCATAACTACTTGTACTTCATTTAGTTCATTTTGACAGGACAGAATAGAAAACACAAAATAATCAGAAATCAGGGGGAACAAGCTGCAGTTTTCAATTTGCACCATTTGTTCCAAAACACAACTTGAGGATCAAGCCTCATATTTAATAATATGATGAGAGATGAAAATTCTAATGACATTGTTGATTGCTTACTTGGTTGGTTGGTTGGTTGGAGCGAATTGGATTGGATACGGAATGAAATTTCGTATTTCGTATTTACACCCTCGCCTTATCCTACTTTACTTTACACACAAATGGGGAAAAGGGTGAGGCTAATTATTTCATAATCTTTGGGCAAACAATCAACTCGTCGTATTTGGTTGGGTGGAAAATTATCTGTCAATATTGAACACAGGAGGAGAGGATGATGGTGGTGATGGGAAAAGGGTTGCTTCCCACCAGATGCGGAGGATGGCTCAATTCTGCATGCAAATGTCCGTCACATTGTTATTAAAAGGGAAGCATGAGAAACAAAGGAGCAAAGCAAGTGGTGTGGGTTGGCGAGTGAGAGAAACATCTTTATTATTAAATGTCAGCCAAAAGTAGTAAGTACATGAACATTTCATTATTAATAATTTGGGATCAATCGTATTTCACCTATCAAACTTTCCTACCTGTTTGAATATTTACACATTATAAATAAACCCACATGAAATAAATAGGCTTCTAAACCATGAAACGAAAATCCTAAAACCTAAAAAAATAATAACCATCTTCTTTCAAATGTTTTTAAACGCATCTTTTTCTGTGCATAATATTTAACACCTACATACTCTCAAACAGAACGATATATGTATATAAATTGTACATAGTACAGAATACAACAACCTATGTACACCATAAACCCTTCTCCTTCCTCCTTTTCCCACCATGCAGTTTCAATTTTGTTGCTGTTGTAGTCTACTTTTACTTTCCACTCTCTTCTATCTCACTCTATCTATCTCTTTACTAATTTACGGTAGTCTCAAAGTCCCTTAAGTGCCATGCCACATTTCCTGTACCGTTGTTGGCTCTCATCCTTAACTTTATCCAACAACTACACAACACAACACAACCCTGAGACGAGATTGATTTCGTTAGCTAATGAATTCCAATGAAGAAGAGGACCAAGGTCTTTCTTCTTCTTGTTTGGCAAAGGAGAAAGATAAATTCCTCCATTTCAATTAAACAACACATTTCCTTTATTCATTTATTTACTACTTTTTGGAATTTTTGTGATTTATTTACTCATTCTATTATTCTGTTCTGCTTATTCTTCTAGGCAGATAAATAATGTAAACATGATTGTTTAAAAAAGAAACTCTATTGTGTTCGAAATCCAAATAAAAACAATTGCAATTCTGTCTAAATAAGATTCTTCATCCTCCATCGATATCTCCTCTTTAACCGCATAGTATTTAGTTGAAGTGTGTTTGAGTATCTGTATCTTGTGTACATTTTAAAGGAAGTCAAAACCCAACCCAGGAAACCTCCAAGGAGGAAGCAATTCAAAATTGAATGGAACCTTTGCACAAGTAAAAGTTAAAGTTTACCCAGACTGACAGGCTATGCTAGGCTAGGCTACTTAGATTGAATTGGATTGGAGGGGGCAGAAGACGACGAAGATCTTGTTTTATTTGAGAAGTAAAGACTCTCATCTCACTCACTCACTCACTCACTAACTCATTCTCTATTTACAAAGTTGTAAGCTTGAGTTCATTTCGTTGAACTCTAATTGAAATTGAAACTTTAAACTTTGTTCTCTCTCTCTCTCATCCATTTTGTTTTAGTTGTGTAAGTGAGTGTGCTATGGGCACTTTTCACTTGGTTCTTTTGGACATAAATAAAGGGTTGGATCTTGCCGTATTTATTCTAATAATGAGGGAAACGAAAATAAAATGATACGAAATGTTGCATTTTAAATATTTATCGGTAAAACGCAAGTCCCTTCGTATCGAATTGATGTATATAGTAATTGACCTAGGATTATTAATGATATATGATTTTACTAATATTTCAGAATTGACTTCAACATCTCTTACTTATTATTAATTATCTTATTGCATTTTATTTTCCCCAATAAATTCTTGCTTATTTTATGGCTAATTAATAAACCCAATTCGCATTTAATCAAATACACATATACATCTTGGCAATAAAGATGCAAAGGCGTTTTTTGTCTTCATTCCCAAAAAATCAGAAAGCTTAGCAAAGCAAAAATAAAATCGTAGATATGTAATCAAGAACAAAGCCACCGTCATCAACCCACTCAATCATCATCTATAAACCTCACAATTACAACATTACTCGTACAACCCAGTCCAGTCCACAATAGACACGTCATGTCAAGCAATCCAACTTCTTTCCTTCTTATCCATTCCTACATATTATTTATTTCAGGCTTCCCTTGAAAGACGTTTATAAATGACTCAATCCTCCAACACACACACACTATCCCCGTTAAAACAAGCATATTAAGATCCTACCCAAGATTAACTCGATATATATATTTCATTTCAGAACAAAAGGTTCCAAAAAAGACTGTCACCATTATTATTATTATGCCATGTCCAAGTCCTGGACGAGGACATCATCACATCTTCCTTGGTGTGGTGGGTCTTCTTTTTCTTGTCGGTTGCCTTCCTTTCCTGAGATTAACAGGGAACTGTCACAAGTCATTAAGTTACCGTTGTTCGTTCGTTCCTTCGTTTGTTCGTAGGTCGGTCAAAAAATGAATGTCAGCTAATCGGGAAGAAAAAGAAGAAGCTCAGTTGCAATCCAATCCATTCTGCTGATGAATAGCCAGAGAAGAGAAGAAAAGGAAAAGTACAGACTCATCGAAATTATTTTATGTGAGGATGACAACTTGACAACTCCTTTTACAACCTGTGTAAATGATCGAGCCAAGGGAAGGATGTAAGGTTGATGAAGAAATGAGAAGAAAGAGAAATAAATGTCTTTTATCAATTTAATCGAGTCCTGGATGGATGGTGGAGCTCTTTAAAGGTATGAATTGATTTTATCAACATCAAGAAATGTGTGGCTTCTTCTTCTCCTTCTCTTTTATCCCATTATCCAATTAGCCAACCACACACAGATAAGCAAGCACAT
>JAQFZJ010000833.1:0-16213 GCA_034695645.1 Folsomia fimetaria
ATTTTCATACACCACTAATTATTAATTATAGCTACAGTGATTGTTGTAGAAGGTTGAATTTTTTGTATGATAAACTTCATTATATGTACATAATTAAGAAATAAATAGACATATGACATATGCCCGGGGAATATTTTTAAAATGCATTTGAAGTTGGCATGATTTACATGTAAAGGTATAGGCGAAAATGCCTGAACGGTTGTTACACCCCTTTATAATTGTTGGAGACTTTTGTTATTAAGGGATGATAAAGTTCATCCTATGTGCTTAATTAAGAGATCAATAGACATATGACATATGCCCGGGGAATATTTTTAAAATTGAGTTGAAATTGGCATGATTACGATTTACATAGGCAAAAAATACTTAAACGCTGGTTACACCCATTTATAATTGTTGGACAATGATGATTTTTTTTGTCGACATGTAAGCATGACTAAAGTTTATAATATATGAACAATTTTATTTCTAGGTCACCGAGGTCAATTACATTTCTTTAATAATGGTCAGAAAATAGGAATTTTGAAATGCTTGCTTTGTTGGTTAATGTACATTGTTCCTTTTGCACACTTTTTTTGAGCAAATTCTTTGGTTTTATATAATGGACCAATTATATAGCAACACATTAGCAAGATTGACGACACCCAAAAAAAGTCTAAATCCCAAAGACAAAGAGGGGTCAGGATTATTTTTTTTTAAATTCTATTAAATTTGTTTTTGGTTTGGACGTGGTTGTTCATTCATGAATGAGTGTGAAGTGGGACACCACTCCCATCAGGTAAGGTGGTTATAGTTTTACTAGATAAAAAATGATTTGCTACGCTCAGATCATAACCAAATTGAGTTAAAAACTCGGGAAGAGAAATAACAGATTTGAATCCGTTACTCGGAAAAGTCACTTTATTAGGTAAGAACTGAGTATAGCAAATTAATAAGATGCATACATACAATATCAGGATAATGTATGTAGGTAGAATTCGTGTAATTAATGCTACGGAGTTAATGGATTTGTATTATTACCACAAATGGTTCCGGAGAAAGTTCATCGAAATCGGAGTGGTGGTTTGGAGCAATGAAAATGAAAGAAAAGGTGATTGAAATGTTTTAGGATGCAAAAATACAATGTAAATAACCAATTATTAAAAGATGATTGATTCATTGCTTATTTATTTATTAATAATAATAATAACCAAAAGTATGATATGTCATCGGCAAGTAATTTCACCACGCAGTTTGTCACAGTTCATAAAATTATTATAATTATAATACTCTATATTTTCCATTCAATTGTTTCTCTGTGCTATTCTATGCTAAATGATGAAATTTAATCGTCTCAATCTTTCTGGCTTCAATACATTCAAATATCCAATCCACTGCTAGAAATAAAGAGTCACATCCTGATGGCATTCCTATTAATACATAAATTTTAACTTCACAAAGTAAGATCAAGTCAGTCATATCCAATTTTATTAGCTGTTTTAAACTACATACCTTTAGGTTTGATAGCATCTTTTTTTTGGGGTATTTTTTCTCTCAGAATTCCCACAGGCATGTTTCCGTCAAATTGGTTAATGGCTGACACCCATTTTCCCCCCATCGCAGTAATCAACGTCTCCAACTGTGTGTAAATTCAATACTTGTGATTCACAAATTTTGATTAAATTTCTACTGTACCTGTGCATTACTAATACGTTCGGAAATGGTGACACTTTCCACATAAAATTGCAAATCATCAAAAATATGTGTCAAGTCCATTGCTCCACCCTGTGAATCTGCTTCTTGAAACTGAGTAGTTTGAAATGGCTCCTATAATAATAATAGACCATCAAGATTTCATGTTTAGTTATTATTATTATTACTATATTATATAGTCCATGATCTGTTCACCTCAGAAATAATTTGCCCATAATTCAAACAAGCCAGAACCCAATCATAATGCACGATGCGACAACTAGAAAGCACTTGACCGTAGAAATACTTGAATGTATTTGGAATGCTACCATTGCCAACTTGTTTTGACGATGGATATCGCTGGACAATGAGATGCGTTGTGTTTTTGGAAAGATAACTGCAGAATGTTGCACCGGATAATACGGCCAGTTTTTTGACAACTTGAACTTGTTCCGGCATTAATCCTGTCGTAACTATTTCACGTCCACCGCCATTCTCATCCTTTTTGAAGTTTTTTGAATTCTTCGTATTAAGTGGTTCTGATTTTATTTTATGGTCTTGTTGTTCCTTTCTTTGTGGAGGTGGTTGTGGTTCAGATGGTGGTATCATGTCGACATCGTCAAATTCCATATCTGATAGTGCATCAGAGGGAGGTGTGTCTTCAACAACGGTAATCTCCATCAAACTGTTTTCCTGTTCCTGATCCATTTTTTGTTGTCCTGTTCCAGTAACACTAGCAGATTTAGAACTACAAGCAATAGCCGAAACGATGTTAGGGGTTGGCTCGTTTGTAGTTGTTACACCACGTCTTACAACAGTAACCTTTAATTTTCCTTGAATTAATCTTGGTCCTCTTTCTTGCAAACATGATTTTGAAGCACCACCACGTTGTGTATTCTTGTTGCTATTTCTACTTTTTTTTGGTTTAGCTGTAGACGTAGTTTGAAGAACTGAAACTATAGACGATGGTGGAAAATCATTCTCATCGCATTCTTCAATCTCGTAATTATCTTCATTAAAGGAATTTATTGGGATAACTGTTGCTGTAGTTAAGTGTCGAGCAGGCTGTACTACTACAATGTTTTTCCAAACGTCTTTTGGTGGATTCACTTTACTGAGGACACTTACAATGGGTGGTTCTGATGCTGTTGGTACTGGTACTGGTACTGGTACTGGTACTGGTACTGGTACTGGTACTGGTACTGGTACTGGTTTCCCTCTACTTCTAGCTATTCCTAATGTCTTACGTTTGGTTGTCGCTTGTGTTAAACCAACAGCGTTTGATGAATTATCCATTGCTATAATAAATTAAAATTTAATATGTCTAGCTATGAATTGAACTGCTGCACATTCTCCAAATCTCTTTATTATTGTATGTACTTTATTCCAATTCACCGCTCAATCTCAACTCTCACATTCTATTCCATAACATTCTATTACGTTCTAATCCGTTTCATATCTTTAAATATAGTAAAAAAATACATGATTAACTTTATTATCATTCTTGGAACGGAGAATACTTTTCTTCAAATTTGTCAATAACTGAGGGACTATGGAACGTGGGGCGGCCGCGGATCTGTCACACCCACATTTCAAAAGTGGCTGTGGAGCCACTTTTGACGGTATGGGACTAAATCCCGCGTCATCTGTGATAACCACCACCACCACCGCCCACAAGACATCAATTCAAATTTATGGCCCTTTGTACAGGTTATGTGTGTTATGTTGTCAATCATCTGTTAACTCTCATAGAGGAAGGTCGGTTTTCCCAATCATCTTGTCCCATCTTGTCCAACCCAAAATGAAATACTGGCCAACCCGAAAAAGTTACTTTCCCATCCCATTGGTTAAGGGTCGCCAGCAATGGATTCACGAGGACCGCGCAATTCGCCGAGAAGCGTTACGAAGACGTCTCCGGAAATGGAGGGAAGCTGTGAGACTTAAAAAAAAAGGTAAGATTCTTCCGCTAAGCTTACCTTAACGTATGTTGATTAGGTTAATGAGTAAGGAATAATTACATTCATTTTGTAGATGGAATAGTCACTTTCTCGTCTGGTCGTCACTTTTACGTTCGCTCATTATATGAGGTTGTCTACAACAGTAAATCATTATGGCGGGAGTGGGATGAGTCATCGGCATCGTCATCATCAGATGAGGAGGAGGAGCCCACTTTGGTTGACCTAACCAAAAGTGACTAAATAGCCCCTTGTGTGGACCAATAAATTAGTAATGCATTCATAAGTATGTATGTCTGTATAGTTAAATAAACACGGTAAAAATAAACGAGTTATAAGAAGTAACCGTATGATGTTATGTAACCGGTGGGTTTTTATTCGATAAGATCATAAGAAGTCGTAGATAAAGTATTAGAACATATAATGAACCGGGATAAGTAATATCCAAAATTAATGCATGACTTGTTCAGTTCAATTGTTGTCAACAATTCTTTGTAGTAATATTTGGATTCTTATTGGATAATATCAGGTCGTTGTCGATGCATTTTATTTCGCTATTTATCTGAATTCGTATGTATATTGAGCAAATCATATCATAGTGTTAAAATCAATGAATTCGATTAATTAAACAATTAGTTAATATCGAAAGCGTTTGAGGTTATTTAGAAACAGTCATATAACAATTGGTGGGTTATGTGGAAAAAACTACTAACTGATAAATGTTGAGCATGTTGCATATAAATTATATAACTTTATTAAAACTGCAAGTGTTCAAGTCAGTCAAATCTCCGTACTACAGCGTCTTGTTTCGCACAGTCCAAAACGACTTTTTGTCTCATGTAGAATACTGGACAGTCACGACTGAAATAAATACATAATTAAATAATCTTTATGATAATTATCAATATGAGGGTATTATTTAAGACATACTTTGTACAAATAACTTCCTCATGCAGAGATCCTTGGCATCTTTGACATTGTGCCCAGATGCGATTCAGCTTTGTTTGGTAACTAGCCAATTTCTCAAGCTCGTCCATATAAATCCCGGTCTCGTTTGGTATGCAATATTCACATAATGCCATTGTTTGATCATGCAAAATAGATTTGCAACCAATGCATGCAGACCTGGGTTCTGTGAACCTTGAGAGTGGGCCAACTTTTGGCAAAAGTAAAACTTTCTCACGTGTGTGATCTCCGCCTATTATTTATTAGTGAATTAGATTTAGCTAATATCTTCATTAAATGGTTATTGTATACACTCACGCAACAGAGTCGATTCAGTTTTATTTCCCAGAATGGGTTCAAATATTCGAGTTAGCGGATTAGCTAATTGATTCTCCAAGTAGTACGTGTAGTCAATGGGGATGCTGTTTTCAAGCACGTACATCGGATCCTCTGCTCTTTGGTACAACGGGGAACCCTTTTCAGCTTTAGTGATGACATAAGGAATGCGGTCACCCAATTTTGGGGCGGTACCGGGATCTCGCTTCTTCATCTTTTCTGCCAACATTACATGGGCCTGCTTTGCAGCATAGTCTTCTGGCGATTTTGTAAGCTCCTTTGAAATTATGAGTTGCGAAATATCAACTTTATTGCAAAGGAGTGCAGAAATATAGTTTTTGGCCATCTCCACTGCACCCATTGGATCTCTGTTAAGATAATACGAAAAATTTAAGATTGTAATTATTTATGTCTCATTTCATAACTTTATCATGTACCGGTAAATGAGAATTTTCTCCAAGCACACGTTCATGACCGTTGCAACTAGTTTGCAGTTATCTCGACGAACCAATTCCAGGCCCTTGCAATCCATTTTATCATGAACATCGGGTTTGGTAAAGTATAATCCAGCATACCTTTTCTTGTTTATTAAAAGGTATGGAAAATAAACCTATGAAAGAAAAAGTTGTAAAACTACTGAAATAGAATTTAATGCGCGGTGATACCTTTTCAAATTCCAGTTTTATGGGAGTGGGAAACGTAGTGCTAATGTATTTTGCTGCCTGATGGCCCAATGCCATAGCTTCAGCAACCGTAGATACGCCAAACCGCACCATAACCGAGTCAGTGTCCCCATAAATAACTTTTGCATCGTGTGCACATCCGTTTACAATGCGGAATTTTTCTTCCACTAATCTTTGGGTGGTGTCAATCATCGCTCGGCCGTATGCAGTCACACTCTGGCTTATCTCTATACATGGGAATAAGCCATTATTACCAGTTCCAGTAAAGCCATACACTGAATTAGCACTAATTTTGAGAGCTAGCTGTCTTCCATCCAATACTTTGCGTTTGAAAGGATCTTGCTCAATTTTGAGTTCATTTTTTGCTTTCGTTCGGGCTGTCAACAGATCTTCAAGGATCAAAGGTAGAATTCCTTTGCGGATACAGGGCTTGACGAAGCAATTATTTGATGGGGTGCGAATATAGTTGTCAGGGTGCATCTTGTCAATTTCATGTCTCGTCATCAGCGTACTGTAGCATAAATTATGCGCCTGCATAATGCTTGGATAAAGGGAGGCAAAGTCCAAGGTAGCAATTGGCACATCGTAATATCCACGCACAGGTTCAATTACAGTTGCCCCTTCGAATTGTTGGTCAGAATCGGCATTATCGTTATGTAGAAACGTTGGCATCACATAATTAAATTCTTTTGCCTGTAAAACGCATTGGTAAAACGAATGAATTATGAATCACATTGGGTTAGATTATGGAATTAATTAAATTACTTTGCGAAGCAACTGAGAAACTACTTTCACTTGTTGACCTCGTGTAAGAAGAGTTTGTAGCGTTACTCCAGTTACTCTAGCCATCTCAATATAATTAATTAAGCACATTAGCTTATCCAATAAGCGAAGTGGCAACAATGCATCCTTTAAGCAATAAATGGCTAATCGTCGTCGTGTAAGATTATCCCCATTTTGCAAGTCTGTTATTTGAGAATGGTGAACGTCTTCCTTTTGTTCTCCAAGAAAATGGAAACTCACACTATTGAGTGAATATGAGCGAAGTTTGAAATCGTTAATCAATATTTGATACATGTCGAAAATCACTCTCCCTTCCATGTTGATTGACTTGTTCGC
Source organism: Folsomia fimetaria (assembly GCA_034695645.1). Classification (NCBI taxonomy): domain Eukaryota; kingdom Metazoa; phylum Arthropoda; class Collembola; order Entomobryomorpha; family Isotomidae; genus Folsomia; species Folsomia fimetaria. The sequence goes on from JAQFZJ010000833.1 coordinate 6,710, forward strand.
CTTTTGTCCCGTTTGCTTACTTTGAAAGACAACATCTTTTACAATAGATTTGACATTGTTGACACGCCCAAGACATCTATACAAAATTGTAATTATAATTATAATACTGCTTTAATTTGCTGGCGGATGCTTACGGGAATTTTGTAGACTTTTTCAGATGAGTAGCTCGTTTAATCAAATACCAAAAGTCAAAGTTCTTAATATTGTAGCCTGTTATTAAATCGGGGTCCACCCGCCTGATAAATTCAGCCCATTCCTCCAGCAGTTCAATTTCTGAATCATAGCTTTTGACAATAGCGTCCATGATTGGTGCGCATTCCTTCAGAGTGAATATAGTTTTCATGAAGGGTTCTAAGAAATAAAAGAAGAAGAAATAAACGAAACTAAGATAATTAATTGTGATTATTTTTAGTCTTTACCAGTCTCTCCTTGAATCGAAATCATATTTGCAATCTGGATAACTGGATCTTTGTCTGGCTCAGGAAAAATTCCCTTGCGTCCCGCACATTCGATATCGAAAGACAAAATTCTAAAGGGTGCAATCTTTCCCCATTCTCCATCAGACGAATGGGATATCATTGCATCGAAGGCAATGTCTACTTCCAATTGACAGCTCGTCATGTGAGCATTTGGCCCTATAGTTCATTAAATGAATGATGTTAAATAACCTAAAAAATCTTATGACGATAAAGGAATTAAAACTATGATTATTTACTTCGAATGGAATAATCTCCAACAGGTAATTCTATCCAGTTACATCCAACAACGCCACAATCAATCATAAATCTTGTCTCGTAATCCAAATTCGCTTCAAATATGCCATACGCATATTGACCAGTAATGGGAATTGGCACTTTTGCAGTTTCCAGCAATCGTTTTGTTGGTGCCAGTAGACTACAAGTTACAACACAATTAAATAATAAATTTACAACTGCATGCATGCATTTTCATCTAACTTTTGTCTCTGGCTTACTTTGGCAAAGATATGGTTATTTTTGCAAAACCATTGACAATGTCATCGCTCCGGTAATAGTGCATGTTCATTTTATGAACCAATTCCACCCTCACAACAGCTTCTGTATTCTTTTTATCCTTCGTCAGGGCTTGATTAAGGGCAGCTTTCAATTGTTGACAGTGTATGGGCAAAGAGAACCTTTCCGGAACGGCAATATAAAAATACGGCAGAAATCCATTAACGTGACAGCAAACTGAATGACCGTCTTGGGTACTACCGTACATCCTTAAAAGTGAATAAGAAAGAAATGAATAACTAGATAAAGTAGTGACCTTGATGTGCAATTTATTTAAATAAATAACTAACCTAATCACTGGTCGTTTAGTTGTTGGTTTATCTTGAACGATGTAGGAATCCAATTCAATCTGCTGAAAAATTAGCTTATGTTTCTTTGAATTTAGTGCTGGATCAGATACACTAGGGCGATCAAGTTGATGCATGATATCTTTCCGACGGTTATCTTCCTCTAAAGCGTCACAAACTCTTAAAAGTTCCTCATCTGACTGAGATTCTTGTTCTGAATCCATTTTGGATTATGCAGATTTAACTGATAATGTGAACTGAAACTGGCACTGGGATAATGTGACTCAAAATGGGATTTGTTTTTTAAATAACAAACATTTAAAAGACTGAATAAATGTTGGATAGATTTATTTAATTAAATATTTAATTTCCCACACACGTGTAAAGAAGTACAGGTCTCAACACGTTTCAACAACTCTGCATAAAATAACAACATCATCCTGCCTCCTTTTGTGAAAATACGTTGCATTGCAAAACGAATCCGTCGTCCACTAGTAAATCGTCATGTACTTTATTTAATCATATCTGCATATTCAGTAAACTTAAAGTTTAAAATTTAATCTTTTACTCATTTGATCAGTGTTTCTGTTATTTTGTATTTAATCCAATATGTAATCAACAGGCAAACCAAGAAAAACCATTGGAATTCGGAATGAAAAATGTGACCCGCGTTTTAGAAATTTCATTGCCAAAATCTCCAAGTTTGACCTCTAGTGCGACTACCAGTACCATAAGGTCTAAAGCTGTTATAAAGTCCCAGAATGCGCCACCACATGAAATTGGAAACCAAGATCAGACTGAAATAAGGGCACGAAAGAGAGCACTTAATGATACAAAATGCATGACTAAGCCTGTTGCCTTAACTAGTGATGAACTCTTTGCAAAGTTTGATGAATTGTATGCAAATTGATTAATCTATGCTACTAGTTAATTTAATGGGCATTTAAAAGTAATAATTACAAATCCATGTAAAGCTGGTGTTAGATTCTACCTAGTTGGTATGTTTAAAGTATTCTACTATCATGATAAATGATTTATACAAAATTTGATAGCAATCTGTCAATATGAGGGAAATGTTGGTTTGAAAAAAAATAAAATAAAGTGAGAACGGAAGTTTGGTTAAATTTGAGGTTATTCATTCTTTATGTAAGGTAATTCTATTGGTCAATAACAACAATCTCGACAGCATAATATTTCACTTCAACATATCCACTTCCAAATCCAAGTTGCTGATTAGGGTGTATGATATAGTATCCTGCGACCTCTCGACGCTTGTTTTTAAATTGGTCGTGGTCGTGGAATATTTATTCTGATCATGTTTCGTTGAAGGGTGGTGATGTTGATGTTTCGATTTTAGGAACTGAGTATTTTGTTTTTCCTGCATTTCCTTTAATTGATCGTGGAGGCGTCGATTGACCTCATTACTTGTAGTTGTCAACATTTTTCCTGTTTCCAAATTCCGTTTTGCCTCCGTCAATTCCCCATCTTTGTTGTTCAATTTAGCTGTTAGATCTTGAATAGTTTCTTCTAAATTTTTGATCGTTGTGTCCTTTAATTCTACAATGCCTTCTAATTCGCGTAGTTCTTTGTTTTCAAGTGTTAAACTTTCGATTATTTGATAAGAAGGGCGGGCTTGTTCAATTCCTTCACGTAGTTGCCTTTCTAAATTTTCATTTTCCGATATCAACTGCATCTGTTTATCTTCATAAGACTGGAAACTACTTTCAGATTTATGTAGACTTTCATTACATAGTCGTAACTCTTCTTTTAGTTGTTGTATAGTACCTTTAGCGTCTTCAAGATCTTTTTTCATTTGTGACACGTCGTCCAATGATAGAGCATCGATATAATGTATTTCACTGTTTTCGGCAAATGATTCCACATCTGGACTTAATATGTCTTCATTTGAATTATCTTGTACTTCGTTTTGGAGTATCTGAGTCTCCGGTATAGGGTGAATTGACGGCGTTGTAGGTCTTATTGGAACCCTTTTACGATTTCCCTAATTCAAAATAATATAATATTTATGTTATGGAGTCACAATATACATATTTCATAAGGTTTTACCTTCGACTTGTCCAGATTCTTTCTACTTTGTTTCCACGCTTTGATTTCTTGTTTTTCGGCAGGAGTTTTCGTGTTCATTAGTACCACGCAATAATTGTTGGTGTATAAATTGAGGTGTCTATCTAACTGGGATTGTACATGAAACGATTTTTTACATAGCTCGCAGTGAAATGTAGTCTCCCCGTGACCAGCAACGTGATAAGTGTAACTTCCTTTGGGGACCCATTTCTCGCACCTGGGGCACTGCTTTGTAATTTTCTCCGGATGCTGTTTCTGTGATCAATACATTTTATTAGCCATATTCGGTGATTAATAATGTACATGAACACGTACGTGATAATCTTTATCTTCTTCAGCGTCCATTAATTTTTTAGAATTCTTTCGCTTCCTCTTTGGTATTGGAGAAAGTGACCCTGATCCATCATGCTGGAATTAATGAAAATTAAACAAATTAGAACAAATGAAAAGTGGTTATTTGTATTTGGGTTTATTACATCGATCAATTCCCTATGCACCGTATTGTCCTCCATCGTCTTCCTCTGAACTGTATTTTTTTTGTAATTGTTAAAAATTTTAAATATATTGACAGTAGTGTTTAATAATTTTAAAACGAATAAGAAAAACTTTGAATTGTTTATTCCCACTTGCCGCTAGATACTGGTTTGGTTTGAGATTTCGTTTGAGACAGAGTTTTAGATTGTGTTTTAGATTGTGTTTTAGATGGAGTTTTAGACAGAGTTTTAGATTGTGTTTTAGATTGTGTTTTAGATGAAGTTTTAGACAGAGTTTTAGATTGTGTTTTAGATGGAGTTTTGGACAGTTTTAGACAGAGTTTTAGACAGAGTTTTAGATTGTGTTTTAGATGAAGTTTTAGATGGAGTTTTAGACAGAGTTTTAGATTGTGTTTTAGATGGAGTTTTGGACAGAGTTTTAGACAGAGTTTTAGACAGAGTTTTAGATTGTGTTTTAGATGGAGTTTTAGATTGTGATTTAGATCAAAGTGGTTCATCAAAAACAGATGTGATAAGTTCCACAAATTGATATATTAATTATGGTAAGTTAATAGGACATTATAAAAGGAATTCTCTAATTTCATCTATTTGTTTCAGTCTGTGACACACAAAGTCTTCCTTATTAATGAACTCTTATTACAATCGCGGAAGTAAATCAACCGTGCTTATCGTGACCAGCGACCCTGACACAGTCAGATTGGCTCTTGCGCCGTGGGATAAAGCGTGTGAAAATCCTATGGCGTCAACAATAAAGTTTCATGTGACTCTCCCAGAACAATTTGATGTTCGACCTATAACATACGTTGATATCAACAATAGTGATCAATTGTGCTGTTTCATGAATCCTCTACAACAACTCAAAATGCATGGAAAAGTATTATTTGATGGTTAGTTAGGTGTATGCTGTAATATTGTTTTACATGGGATTATATTTAAAATTAATTTGTTTCTAATTAAGAATATCAAAATCGTGGAGTAATAATTGCGTCGCCCGAGGAATTTAAGAAAGTTATCCAGACCCTACAAAGAGATGACGTATTGGACCACATGCTTGGAATTATCGGAGACTTGATGAAATTCATATTTTTTGATAGTAACCCAACAAGAATTACCAATGATGTTGCTTTACCATTCCCGTTATTGACAAAATATATGAGACAGTGCAATGAGTTTACTTTTCAATAAATTATTATAAATAAATTATATCGTTTTATTACGCGTCATTTTCGTCAAATTTGTAAAAAAAATAGCAAACATATTAAACATATTAAAAACAGTTTCGTCAAATTTATAAAAAATAGCAAACTATACTAACTAGATTACTCATATAAGGGCCATGATTTTTCGAAATTACATTGATCAGTTTTACATTGGCGTGTATCAGGATGATGATATTGTACCTGACGAGCTGTGCAGTTACTGAACGTATGTCCACCTGTGTATAGACACAAATATTCTGCTTTTGTATCAATAAATTTATGCGACTGTCCTTTTACACTTATAGTTCCGTGTTGACAATCGGTAAATGCACAATTACTTGTTGGCGTTTCAATAGTAATGAAACTGTCGGAATCCTCCAACCTTTCTTTTACGTACAGGATATTTTGGAACCAATGATCATTTCCGAATTCAACTTGGATGATGTCCTTGTGCAGTACGACATCATGTCGATCCAAATCTTGCAGAATACTATCTTGAATTATGGTATTGACGGGGTCAATTGGGAATGCTATGTCTTTGAAGGAATTACGATGACCACGCACTTTGATTCCAAACTTGTAAACGCCGATTCTTGAGCTCCTCAATCTATTATCTTGGCCATTTACTATTGCACAGTATTTTGTTCCTTGTATTTCAGAATGTGCGAATTCATTATCATTTCCACTAATTTCTAAACCATAATGAAATCCTTTGATTGTAATGTTGTCCATTTCATTGTTGGCACCTTCAATCCTCATTCCATAACCAACTCCTACCGGGACAGAACGCTGTGAGTTCCAGAACGATGTCAATCTGTTGCACAAAATCTTGCAGTTGGAAGCGGTGACATGTAAAACAGGACGTAGAACATCATCCCCTTCCAACTCGGTTTCATTTTCTATGCCGAGAAGAGTAACTCCATCATTTGATAATTTGAAATTTCCAGCGTATATTTTTCCACCCAATTCCACTGTATCACCCGAACGAGCTTTTTCTAATGCAGCATGGAGTTCTTCTGAAGACGATGGGGTTAAAACCGTGCGAGGTGTTGCGTTAAAAACAGTTGAGTTACTGGAATCATAAAAACTTTACGGTCAGAACTGATTTATGTGGTACATAAATATTAAGTTAGTTAATTACACACCTCTCAGGACATTCAAAATAAGCAGCCAATTCTTTTAAAAGTGTATTATCTAACACTCCAAGTGGGGCTATGGTATGCGTAATTGTATCAGCACCCATTAATGGGAAACGAATGTATGCCAGTAATTCTATGAATCCTTCTTGTCGTTCTTTCACGTTCTGCTCCTTCCATCTAACATGAATAATATATTAATTAATATAACTTGATTTACTCGAAGTAATTAATTCAACTTACTCATGAAGACGTTTGAAGATATCCAGTTCAGTCGCAGATTTGATATAGTTTGACACTAGTACTGATTTCCATTCCTGGGCTGTCCATTGGGTAACTCCTAACTGATCCCAAACTTGTCCGAGATTATCGAGTAATGCTTCGAATGCCTTTTCATAGCTTTTGGTGGCCGAATGATCGCATAATTGTTTCCATACTTGGAAGCAGTTGGAAGGTGTGATTAGATTTGGAATCTTTGAATCACAGGTTTCATATAGTGCTGTTAACAATAGTCGGTCCCCCAATAACAGCATGTGCACCAATTTTTCGGCTTCCCCATTACCAGGCAATTCTTCGGTATATAGAAACTAAATGATAATAAATAATAAACACATAATAATAATCAAATTGACGTTCTTTATTATTATGTAATTATAGATCAGTAACCAACCTTTATAAATGACCGCATAGATTCAGGTGGCACGTTCCAAGGGATGCTGATAATAATATTCCCCTTTTCGTCATACGTCTTTGGAAAATCACTTTCCAATGCTCTCTCCATATATTCGGACATTATTGCCATTACCACCCTATGGGCACCATAAAACGAAGATTTTACTCCTTCTCCTCCCACTTTAAAATATGCATCCACATATTTTCCTTCAAGCAATTTTTGGTATAATTTCATACCAATTAGATTAGGGACTTGTGCAGCCATTTTGGTAAAATAATTTAATTTAAATTATTTTATAAAATAACTAATTATATAAAATCTATTATTCGTCAAGAATCTACAGTACTATTTAGAGCTGGTTCACCGGTATGAATGCGAATAGGTTAGTGACGTTTGCCTTATTAAGGGCTGAAAAGGTGAAAAGGAGAAGCGCGCCTGTATTGAATTTTCTCATTTGTACCTCAGCACATACAGATTTTTTAATTTATACAAATACATGAAGTCTATTAAGCGCAACTTATCCATAAATTCTGAGGTAGTTTATGAGTTATTAAAATTAATTAATTAAATCCACACAGGTTGATTCCGCGATTCAAAATTCTATACTTCATGCTTTCTCTTTCCATATCAATCCCAATTCGACTGATGCTGAGCCATTACAAAGAATTTATTTTATATAATATAATTTGTTTTTGTTCATATTAATTAATAGTTTGTTGGCAAGAGAAATGACCCTCCGTGGGGTGTGTTCGGGAGACATGTGGTGACATATGGAGATGCTTTGGAATTTTTACCAGGGGCAGGGTGGCCCGAAAATGTAAGAATGCTCACCTGTAATCTATTTTATACGACCATTTATGAAATGGACTTTATGTATTTATGTATTTAGTGTTTTGAAGCTTTAATGGCGAAAATATTGACTGGACAGGATGAGTGGGTTGTTGCTTCAAGTCAATTGGAATTCAAATCGATCCAACAAAATTACCAGGATCTGCGACTGGTAGATATTGATAATGTTATTCCCATTCAACTCTTGAAAGCTAAAATTACCTCGGTGAGTTACCACAAACACAAAGATTCTGAATGATATCATGATTATATGTTATTGTATTAAATCGTAGATGCAGTATCTAAAAAATTATACATTTCAGGTACAGTGGGCTCGGGCAAGAATTATATCCGAAGGTCAGAGATGGAAATGTTCATTGGAGAACAGCCAGACGTCCTGCTCGGAACCTGGGCGAGGTATAACACGAAGAGAATATTGGTTGGAACGTGTCTGGAGTACGTCAAGGACCTCATGGAGTTCATGTTCCCTGAGCAAGGTACATGGTGTTCAGAATAAAGTTTGGAAGCACCGCCTGAATAATTCTAGGACAGTTGACCTTGACAGCTTAGAGATCAGTGCAATTCTGAATGCCATGTTATTCGAAATGGACCACAACAACGATCCTAATTTCGAGCGATTTATTATCAGTGATGAAACGCTGGATACTGACGATGTCAGAGTTATACATTTCAAAATGTTGGTAGACAGTGTCAATTTTTAAAAATTGAATGTAATTTAACATAATTTAAAGTGATACTATCGTGTGTTTCATATCATATAATTAAAGTAATTAACTCATTAATTAAAAAAATTTCATAGCTCAAAATATTCTTTTTTTAATCATATTTGAACTGACTTCATTATTCACATATGCATCCAAATTATACAGTTTTTTTTGTACACAAGACTCATATCATAATAGAAAAATTTTACGAGAAGAAAATGTGATTTGCTGCACTCAGTTCATACGCAGATTGACTTAAAAAGTCGGAATGGGAAGAAACGGATTCAAATCCGTTACTCGAAAAAGTCACTCTGCGTATGAAATGAGCGCAGTAAATCACATTTTCTTCTCGTAAAATTATTTTATTATGATGTGAGTCTTGTTTACAAAGATAATTTTTGAATTTATATTCATGCGTTAATAAGGATGTTGTAAGAAAGTTGAAATTTAAAAAAATAATAGTTACAATTTGAGGTAATTGGTTTTGTAGGTTTCATTTAATAGCACGATTTTACAATATATAATATATTATAATAATAGTAAAAGGAAATTGAGCACCCATATGTAATTAATTCACTTTTTCTTCTCGTAAAACTGCAGCCAGCTTATTTTATGGGGGTGGTGTTCAACTCCACCCACTGGGGTTTATTGCAAACTTTGTTGAACTGATTTATGTCCATATTGGAAAAATTGTTTGATTAAGTTTCCATCAATTCACATCATTATGAATGGAGAACCACGCCCAAAAAGCACCTTATTCGTAATTTATAAAAAACAAATAATTTTGACCCACTTTGTCTTTGGGATTTAGACTTTTTTGGGTGTGGTTAATCTTACTAATGTGTTGCTATATAATTGGTGCAACACATAAAACCAAAGAACTTGCCCAAAAAAGTATATACAATGTACATGCATAACCACCGTTCAAGCATTTTTTGCCTTATACATGCAAATCATAATCATGCCAACTTCAAATGCATTTTAAAAATGTTCCCCGGGCATATCTCATATATCGATTTATGTCTTAATTATGCACATATAATGAA
>JAQFZJ010000834.1:0-16199 GCA_034695645.1 Folsomia fimetaria
CCTGGCCATCGTATTTTTAAATTCGGCTATTTTCGGCTATTAGCTGGACCTCTTCGCTTAGCCAACTTCACGGGAATGTTTTTTTTATCTTAGTGGATTTTTAAATGCTAGTGGCCCTTACCAATTTTTTAATATAAATAAAATCGCACGCAATGGAAGATGGACTAACTGGTAATTCATTACTTACGTAATCAGTGCCCGTCCAAGTTAAGCTTCCAAATAAAAGTCGTTTATATTTATCATAAGCGAAAATCATTTACCCTTTAGTGCAAAAATGTGTGCTTAAATCACATCTTTATTATATTTATGCACATTTTTTAAATTAATTATGTTATTATAATACTATATTAATCAAAAGAACCAAACTAAAATGATTAAAATGAAAAAAAAAACTGCTACAAAACATATTTATTCTGTCATTCCTTGTCGGGTTATTCCTTTATAAATTTGAATGGCAAATACCTTACCAATTAACGTATTTCTTTTTGGGCGTAGTTCTATGAATAGTAACTATGTAGGAGCATGCCCGGGGAAATGTTATATAAAATTTGCTAAGTATCATACTATAATTTGGGAAATATCGATTACCTTTCATCAACTAAAGGAGACTATTTTGTGATGAGCTCTATTTGAACTGTCCAAACACACGAGACACATAATTCATCCTTGCTGCATCCGGTTTTGTCATGAATATGAAATTACTTGTGTCATTAATTAGTGAAGTAATGGAAACTCCTTAAAAATAAACAGATTATCGAAATCTCATTGATACATTATGTGTTCAGTCATAGTTTAGCCTTCACCTTGTTTCGAAAGATTATGAGCACCAAATGAGTAGAATTCACGATGGTCACCATATTTTTCAAAAAGCAGAATATAAACCCAAATTCGATGAGCACAGTAATAAACAGTGCCGCACTTCCATTCTGGATTTTGCAATTTGCGGGATTTTTTCCATTCTCGATTTCCCCCGGATTACGACAATCCGGTCCGTTACATCTTGCTTCACATCTAAGCTGGTACAAGTCGACAGCTATAATTTGGCTGCTTTTAACCATCCTAATACCCCTCGTTCCAATGGTGGTTGGGCTGTTTTTCGTGTCACATCATTATGACATCGCAGTGAAAGAGTTTCAACACGGTGGTGTCACAACATTTCTAATAGTTACAATTTCATGGGAAATTTGTTCCATTGTTTGCCCCGCTTTGACACGGATTCATTTAGTGACGAGCAGGAAACGATTTATTCGATTTTGGATTGGATTTCGTCGTCTTATTGCCAAATTAGAAGAATTAAATCTCACCAACAATTCAGAAATCGCTAAGCATTTGCAAAATCAGAAACGGAAATGGATTCTCCATTTAATTTTGCAACTTACCATCTCGCTTCTTGAAACGGGAACGTATATTTTGTACGCGCTAAGTTTTGAAGGCGCGCTTGAAGGAAGCGGCGTCCTAGCGACCATACAGGATTGCACATTTTCATTTAATGGAATTTTAACATGTTTTGCGCTACATGGAATGGTTTATTTTGTATCAAGTTATAAGCTTTTTGTTGATTTAGTATGCAATTTGATTAGAGAAATTAAAAAAGAGAAAAAATATTGGGTGAAGCTAAAGGGTGTTCTGAGATTTTATGTCATGTTAGATGAACATGTAGCGGAATTTGTAAAACTGTTTGGAATTGGGCTGAATCTTTATGTAATTTATAGTTTAGGGAATTTATTATATGTTATGTATTTTCTCGAAGTTACAATTCATATTGAACAGTATTTTTTAAGTTTTCTAAATATTGGGAAACTGATCTTCTTCATACTGTATTTTTATTGGCTGGCGAGTAGTTCAAGTTCAATTGAGGAGAAGAGTGGCAGGTTGTGTAAAATGATTAGGGCAGTGACAGGAAAAAAGGGATTTGTTGCTGCGGGAAATTCAAATTTGAAGCGGAATAATTGGGTAAAATATTTACTCTTGAGAAACAAATGCCCTTGAAGAAAAAGTCATTGTCATTTCAGATGGAGGAGACCGTTATCGTTTTGGGACTGCAACCTATTATCATAAAGAATTCCGTGCTGGATTTAAATGTTAGGCTGTTATTGTCGGTAAGTGTAGTGTAACAACAAATAAACAAAAAGAGAAATGAAAATAATGAAATTATTAATATTAATTTGATTGCCTTATGTTTTAGATGATAGCAGTAATTGCTACGTACTTAGTGATCATATTCCAGTTCCAGGCTGTCGACATATCCTAATTTGGCGGATTTATTAAAATTTTTGAATTTCATTGCATGCCATCTTAATTAGGTAGCAATTTTCAATTTTGTGCTATTCTATACTGTTAATTTTCTGGGTTTGTATTCTTGTCAAATTAATATTAACATCAAACCATTATGGACTCGATTTTCTAATAGTTAAATTAATAAGTTATAGTTAAACATTTAGGGACAAATATAATCTGCTTTAACAACATAAATATAAATTAACCATAAATTACTTTAGTTAAAACTAACACAATCCTGCTAAAATATTTATACGACAACAACAATTAATGTTGGCTCTTCCAAGTACATTAAGTAAAAGATCCATTTTATCATATCAATCGAATACTTATTTGTGTGCGAAAAAATTGCAGCAATTCGATTGTCTGGTTAGGCCGACCGGCTGGTGCCTCTGGGATGATCCATAATAATGTTACAAAGTGGATCAGTTCAATTACCTGGTGCCTACGTGTAATAAAAGGTTAAGGATAACAAAACTAGATAAGCTCATCAACGTTGGTTCAACCTATACTTCTGCCAGAACTATATACATATCTGACGGAGAGAGACAAAGAAATCTTTAAGAGTTCACCCGCGGTACGCTTTAGCCACTTCATTTCGTTTGGTTAAGACATAACACAATTTCGTCAATATACAAGGTGATTTAGATGAATGACCCGGCTTTCAACATATGCAGAGAAAATCACTGTACTACAGATTTTGTACAGTTTAAAGGTGTGGTCTTGAAATGAAAGTATTTTTGCATGATGAAAGAGATACATACAGACATACCTACATCTGTTGGTTTGTTTCGAAAGCTTGAATTTTGTTGATGAGAAAATGAATGAATACAATTTAAATTCGGTATAACAGTTAATTAAAAACTATTTTATATGAATTTTTAATACAGCTGGTATGACGCAGTGTAACGTTTCCGAAAATTTACAAACTTTAACATCGGACTCCTTACCCCTTTCCCTGTTCGTTGTTATGAATTTAACCTAGGTTACCACATTTGATGTCAATTTTGAGGCAGATTAAAATACAAACTTTTGTCCAAATGAAAAGGATCTGAATGAAAATTTGCATCCAAAGTGGAAACCACGTTAAGTCCTGGTAATTAAATGGCGGACGTGATTAAACTGCTCGCTACATCAAGATTTCGACATTAAAGCGGCGCCTGGACGTTCCGATCAATAGTTTGGAAATCCATCTGTTGGAATTGTCGCATACTGATGCTGCGAGCATAGTGACAAAATCAATGGCCGAAGTATCAGAGACCGAAACGGGCGAATTATGCACACTTTTGCAAAATTATCCCTTGAGCATTCAACAAGCCGTAGGCTATATACGAAAAAAGGAGGCGGGATTATTCGATTTGGGATTACTGTGCCGATTTCGAAAAAAAAATTAAGAATTCCTCCAACATCCACTTGCATCAATTATGAACTCTGGAAGAAAAGGTTTGCAAAAGTGTATCACAAGTATTTAGTAAAAATCACACTTGATGTAAACAAGTTCTTGCAATTGAATTTTTATTTATTTTGAAAAAGATTCCATTGCTCAGATTTTGCCTTTTTGGTATTAAAATCTGTCTATTATTCCTTCATCATAAATACATATATAAGTTGAAGCCAATTACTAACTACTCCCTTGAGGTTCGTTATCGTCGTCACTTACTTTGGAATCACGAATTCCCTTTAATCTGAAAATATTGACAGACGAAGGTATTCATCAATTCCATACATACTCGGTAATGCGTAATTTAAGATTCATTATACACTATTTACCTAAAACATTTCACCTGGCCCTTATAATTCCTCACATCTTCGACTGTAATTCCTTCTCGATTTAATCCGCCAAACTCGGTCGTAAGTTCTCCAGGATCAATAATTTTTAGCAACTCTTTCTTCCATAGTGTCTTATCCTTTCCAAATAATTGAACAATCCTTCTGCCTTGTGGGGACAAGAATTCCCGAATGATATTCCACGCAGTCAGAAATATGTTGGGGACTAAATTTTGAATGACCACAATAAAATTAAACAGTTTTTTATATAAGTACACATCGAACCCTAAATTGAAAAAAAGTAACGAACCGTTTATCAATTTTGCAGAGCTCACAGTACCCGGGTAATAGTTTTGAATAATGTACAAAAAATTCGCGTATACCGAAATACCTAAGTAAAATACTGGTGAAGCTTATACAACATTGCTAATATAAATATTATTGGATCACTAACACAAGGGACACCCATGCATTGCTAGATTGTAGCCATCCATGTCAAGAATTATACTGTATTGTGTCAAATTCTCGCCATCCTTCTGTGCCGTCCGGGTCAGGACTGCAATTTCTTCCAAACTTTTACCGATATATCGAATCAATCGTTCAGTCTTCCCTGATACAACGGCACTTCGAACATCCCAATAACCAGCGTGTGTCGTTACAACTAATTTGCAAAAATAGATGCCTATATACATTCTAACTATACACATCTTTTAGATTTTAGTTACCTGGACTTCCCGCTCTGTCACACCCTTGAAGAATGAATGGGAACTCGGTCTCGAATTCCACCCAGTCCAGTTTCATTATGTTTTCCATGTCATTCTTCTTCCGCCATTTTAAATTCTGTTCAAATCAGATAAGAACTTAATTTTAAATATCGTACGATTTGGAATAGGTAGGAAATTCTTTAAAGAAGGAATTTATTAATTTGATGTATCACCACTTTCTTATTACCTCAAGAAGCATTTGCTCCGCAGAATATATATCAAAGTGACGAGCTATAGAAAAGAAAGAAATGGGGATACAATTTTACGTATGTTATTACGTATATGCATTAATTTTTTTAATGTTTAAATATTCACATTTAATACCTCTCAGCCAACGAATTAAATAAATCTCCGTTTTCATGTATTCTTGTGGAAGTCTGGAAATGACCCGTTCCTTAAACTACAATGTTTATGTTCACATATTGTCCAAAAATTATAAACTGTCCCTTATATATTCAAGATATTATAATGCGTTAGTTTGTTACCTCGTCCAGAATATCCTTTTGACTTTGTGTGATTATCAGATCATTTTCAACCTGCAATTGCTGACTTGAAAAGTGGGGCCAATTGAATATTATAATGCCAAAAAAAGCAAATTTGCAGAAAATCCTTAGCATTTTAGAATACATAAATGTGGATAGAATACACAAGTGATTCAATTTTATATGATTATTTAAAGAGGAGTAAAAAGTTTATGTGGTAAAAGGATGATTCACGTATATGTAAAAGTTATGCGCATTTATTATTCATATCGTGTGAAATATCAAACCGCTTATGCTCCAATCAGCAAGCGAATAAAACTGGAATAATTAATTTTTAGTGAGTCAATTTCCTCCTAATTTGCTTGAAGGCTTATAACATACAATTTAAGCCGTAGTTCTGTGCGAAATATCGGTTAGATGTGTTCAGGAATGTCGTTGACAGACAGTTGTTGACCTTGAGTAAACTGCATCGGGCAGATTTTTATAATACAAATTTTATTGCAACCCAAACAGTAATATATTAGCATTCAATATCTTGAACTAGTATCCCTACATTTTAATTCAAACATTCATATAATAACACACGTTTGGCACAAGAAAAAGGAAAATGTTTTCTTTTATTGTTTCAATTAATTATATTTTTATATTTTAATTATAGTTTTAATGAAGGTATTGCTTTAATTAGACGAACAGTGCTTTCATCCAAACATTCCGATCGTCAATCTGTACTGTTATTTAATACCGCAAGGTATTACATGCGATCGGTTAGTTAGTCTGTCTGTCTGTCCGTCTGTCCGTCTGTCTGCGGGCACTATAACTTAAGAACGGTTTCGAATTTCGACATGCGGTTTTTTCCATAAGCATTCTAGGGTCTATGGGACCATCCTCCCAAATTTTGAAAACAATTTTCGAAATTTTGAAAAAATTTTCAAAATTTCGAAAAATTTTTGAAAATTTTTTAAAAGTTTAAAAAAATTTTTGGGGCAACATGAGACACACCTGGGGCAATATGAGACACATCTAAAAATTCAGAATTTAAGCATTTAAGCATTTAAGAATTTAAGAATTTAAGCATTTAAGAATTTAAGCATTTAAGCATTTAAGAATTTAAGAATTTAAGAATTCAAGAATTTAAGAATTTAAGAATTCAAGAATTTAAGAATAAAAAATTTAAGAATTTATTAAGCAAAATAAATATTTTGCTTTCGTGCGGTATTAGTTTACCCTGCATTGCTGCAGTTTATTCTTGATGCAATTAAATCGCTTTTTTTACCCTTTTACTATATTTTAGGACATACCAGTTCCAATTAATAAATACCCTCTTATCAAAATTGGTCATTTGTTCATTCCTTGTCCTAAACTTGTATCTTCTCGCTAACTTTACGGTTTTAGTCTTCAATAAATCCTGGACTCCAGGACAGCTTGAAAATGTTTGGGGACACTTGAGACCTCCTTGAGAATATCTCACCAACAAATTTCCATCTACTCCAACCCGACATGAAATTATCATCTTTCCCGCCAGCAAACTTTGTTTCAGGATATCTTTTCCCAACATATTCCATTTCAAAGGCAACCGCTCTCTTTTCGTCGATTAAAAGACTTTTGCAATTGAATATCTCTTCTTCTACATACTTCCCATATGAATTATACATGTGTCGCTTCTCATTCTTCTCACCCTGCCTCATTCGCACCGCTTCACGCAAAAGCGCTCTTGGATGAGATGAACATACACCCCCAAAAGGAAGTGGATTAAATCATCTGTCCGCCAAAGTCGATGGGGCGGTTCGAAATGCCCGAACATGAATTGTTTGGCACCTTCCATTAAATTCGTTGTCCAAAATGTTTCCGCCAGCTCCCGTTTTTCAGTGGGCTCATCCTCCAGAGGTAGCAGATCCATACATCTCTCAAAATTGTTCATCATTAAAGTCAAAGGATCCCCGGTATTTAGCCACTCCCGCCAAAAAGGAGATTCAAATGCACCAAAATCTACGCGGGTCTTCCATTCCGTAAAATTAAACGTATAAGAACCGGAATTCAATTGTAGATAGGTTAGTGTTATTACAAAACAGGTGTTTAAACCGTTCTGGTCTGGCGCCCGGTCTGGGGCATTTAGCTCTATCATAACTCAAGCGTAACAATTTGTGAGTAAAACTGTCACCGGGACCCATACGAGGAAACAAGTTGGTGATGGGGTGAAGATGGAGAGGAGGCTAACCAAACAAATCTCTGAGACCGATCCGGATTTATTTTGGGGGGAATTTTGTAGATCCATGCACTCTTTTGGTTGTCCAAGATTTCTACATGAAGCAAACTGCTTCCGTTCTGTTGTTTGCAAAAATATAGGAATCGCTAAGAAAATAATTTAAGGTTATGTCTGCACACTTGTCATACCGCAAATTATCTTGCTCCCCTCGTATCGTCAATATTTTATTTATTATCCCATTAATTTGTAATAATTGATGTATTAAAATTTCATAAATACATTAAGGCATAATCATCAAAGTAAGGATTGATTCTAATTTAGCACAATAATGCTCAAAAATGATACAAGAAATTCATTAATATGGGATACACTACTTTCATTAACTCTCATCTTCCTCAATTACTTTGGAGTCCCGGATTCCCTTTATTCTGAAAATACGGGGAGATCTTTTTGCTACACAATTTTCACATTTGTTTCAGTAATAAGTAAATAAGTATGTACTATACCTATGACATTGCACTGGACCAAAATACTTTCTTAAATCTTCAGCTGTAACTCCTTCTCGATTTAAACCGCCAAACTCGGTTGTAAGTTCGGCAGGGTCGATAATTCTTAATAATTTGTTCTTCCATCGGGACTTGTCCTTTCCATATAAGTGTACAATCCTTTTATTTTCTGGCGAGAGGAATTCGCGAATAATATTCCATGCAGCGACAAATATATTGGGCACTAAATTGGTCATAAGCACTCAATTATTGGTTTTCTCAAACTTCATTAAACTCGTGTGATTGAAATACTGATAAGTATCGAACCATTAATGAGTATTCCTGAGCTAATAGAACCCGGGTAGTAGTTTTGAATCGTGAGCATAAAATTTACATATACCGGAATGCCTACATTGAAAAAAGACGGGGACTTTGAGAAAACCTATGTTAGGCAATAATAGTGATAAGGTATTTTACTAACATAGAGGACACCCCTGCGCTGCTAAATTGTATCCATCCATATCAATAATTATCGTGCATTGCGTAAAATTTTCGCCGTCTTTCTGCGCTCGGCGCGTCATGACTGCAACTTCTTCCAAACTTTTACCAAGAAACTGGAGTAATTTTTCTGTCTTTCCCGCCATAACGGCGCTACGAACATCCCAATGACCCGCGTGCGTCGTTATAACTAATTTGTATAAAGACATTTACATCAATTTCGATAGGTTTGAATTGTACTTTAGTTAGTTTTATTTACCCGGACTACCCTCTCTGTCACATCCTTGAAGAATAAATGGAAATTCATTCTCGAAATCAAGCCAGTCCGATTTCATTATATTTTCCATGTCGTTCTTATCCCGCCATTTTAGATTCTGTTTAAATTAGAAGAAGTCAAACTTTACTAAGCCAAAGCTGAAAGTGAAATTTTTAAAAGATTTTATCGAAATTTATTGAACTTACTTCAAGAAGCATTTGCTCAGCCAAATATATATCAAACTGTTGAGCTACAAGTACGAATACGGAATATTCTTTAATATAATAATAATTTGATAAAAAATAAAATGTCTCACCTCTCAGCCAACGTATCAAATAAATATCTGTTTTCATATATTCTTGAGGAAGTTTGGACGTTACGCGCTCTCTAAACTGAACAGAAGAAATTGTAAAACAATTTAAGCAGTAAATTCTGTTGGTATTCGTAATAATACTTATTTTTTAACCTGCTCAAGAACATCCTTCTGATCTAGTGTAATTACTAAATCGCTATCAGGAAATTTCTGACTCAGAACTTTGCAACTAGTTAGTAGTGCAAGTACGACCCAGGTGAAAAGTAATCTATTCCAATTTCCGTTCATTTTAACTGCATAAATTGGCATACTTATTTAAATACGTATTTATTACTATTTTATCTTTAAATAGTATTTTAATTATTTCTACGACCAGCAATTTACGACAAGAAATTGCAAACTAGACGAAAGAAGAAGGCAACATCCTTTTCTTAAATAAGCAATGTAGTGTCCACCCATATCGTGGGAAATATCAAATCCGTGCATCCTGTCTTGTATACCTGACCTAGTATACATTTCTATTCAGGCAGCATAAACCGGAGTAATTAGTTTTTAGTGGTGGGAACAATTACATAGTAGCATCATTCTAAGTTCTAGCTGGGTGAATTTGTTACATTATACTAGGATATCATATTGTAGATCAACCGGCATGACCTGTTCGTGAAATCAATCGGTCAAGCACTATAATTTTTATGGTGGACGTCATATTCTTTAACAGCAATTAAGTAAGACGTTTTATTATGGAATGTGGGAATTCTATAATGCACAATATGAACTAAACTTTGCACAGATAAAGCAGTACAATCATATCATAGAATCCTATCAATTCACTTACATAAACTTATAAGCTTAGGTATTTTAGGTTTACATAAACTCAGGTGATATTAATGATATTGTGAACGTAATTAATAACCTTGAATATGACCTTAAATCTTTTATGTAACTGGATGATTGAAAGTAGACAAGAGCTACACCCGGATAAATGTGATATGATGATACGAGTATTTGCCAACAAGAGACATAAGTCACTATTAAACGAAGTTAATGTACGTATAAATGATAAAGCAATTCAAAGAGTGAGTAAAGTAAAATTACTGGGGTAATTATTGTCTATAATCTATTTCAGTTCAGTCTTGACTTCCAGTCACCCCTTTGTTATCCGCAATCCAATTGGTAGACTGGTTTCACTTACATAAACTTATACATACTTTGTAGTATGCGAGTGAATGGGAAATGTAAAGCTATGTACATATATGAATTTTATTGTTGTGTGATAATTACAACTTATATATTTGAAGATAATAATTATGTTAACAATGTTGACGAAAGAAGAAGGCAACATCCTTTTCTTAAATAAGCAATGTAGTGTCCACCCATATCGTGAGAAATATCAAATCCGTGCGTCCTGTCTTGTCTACCTTACCAAGTATGCATTTCTATTCAGGTGGCTTAAACTGGAGTAATTAATTTTTAGTGATGGGAACAATTACATAGTCAACATCACTCTAACTAGTAAGTTGTAACTGTTTGAATTTGTTACATTATACCAGGATATCATATTGTAGATCAACCCGAATGACCTGTTCGTGAAATCCATCGGTCAAGCACTATAATTTTTATGGTGGACGTAATATTCTTTAAATGCTTAATGGAATGTGGGAATTCTATAATGCATAATATGAATTAAACTTTGCACAGATAAAGCAGTACAATCATATCATAGAATCCTATCAATTCGCTAAATACCTATCTATTTCAGTTCAGGCTTGACTTCCAGTCCCCCTTTGTTATCCGCAATCCAATTGGTAGACTGGTTTCACTTACATAAACTTATACATACTTTGTAGTATGCGAGTGAATGGGAAATGTAAAGCTATGTACATATATGAATTTTATTGTTGTGATAATTACACCTTATATATTTGAAGATAATAATTATGTTAACAAATTATGCAACCAATCGAAACAATTTCTAAATCAATTGTGCTGCAAGTGAATAATAATTTTGTTAGTAAGTATTGCGTTTATGGAAACGTATTTATGAAATAGGAACAAAATAATGTAGCTTTATTTATAGTTTGATTGCAGTAAACAGGGCGTGAGTATAAATCGATAAATCTCAATTTATTTAATATTAATTTTTAGAAATTTATTATTATGAATAAATTAAAATTTATTAAATCATATATGTAATTACTTAAAAATTAATTAATAGGTTAAACACCGCTGCCCTCACAATTTGAAGAAGGTAGGGTGAAGGGGAAACAATATGAGGATATTGCATTATAGTCTGTGTAAGTAGAAAAGGGTTAGAAAGACATAAACCTAAGTTTGAGGAAGGAACATTTCTATAAATACTTGCCTGGTCAATGACCTCATGAGGAGTGAGTGTCCCTTGAAAAGGCACTACTAGTGAGATGCATACACAAATAGAAAAAAAATTCTCATGTAATATCTAATGCGATTCGAATATCAATACTAAACACAAAAGTCAATTATTTATATTTAATGTAAAATCTTGCCTGAAGCGTGCCAATTTGTAGTATGATTAACCGTCGTCAATAATATTTATGCCGATGAGTTTGTGCCGATGAGTTACGCCGCAAAATAAGGTAACACTAATATAGAACTTTATATAAATTACTCCATATTAGAAAATAGCTTAAATGGACTGCTTTCGAACAAAGTCACTTAAAACATTTACGTGTTTGCGCCTAACAAACAACAAAAGTATCCTTCTGGGCAGCGGGCTTGTGGTGTTCCAACAGTGGGACAGACGGAGCCCGGTTCTTCCTTGACACAAACTGTCCCTGGAACATCTATGTCACTTAAAAGAGCAGAGCATGCCTTAGCTCTCATGTTTCCTGAAAAATTAGAATAGAATTTTTAACCCTACAAAGTGTCTGTGTTTTTTATAAAAGACTAAAGGACAAAAAATTTTATAAATTTTATAAAGGACAAAATTTGTAATTTTAATACCTGGCTGCTCAAGCAAAGACGCTCCAGAAACGATGACAACCATGACCATGAATGTAGCCAGCACGGTGGCGGACATTAACAAAAGTCTTGCCATTTTTTGGGTAAAGAAGGTTAATTGCGGAATTAAAAAGAGGTTGTAATTGCGTGTTGGGTGAAAGTTGAGCAAGGACTGAAGAGAATATTGAAAGGAGTTGGCTTTTTAGGATCTGCTTGGCTTAAAATGGTCGTTGAGTGGTCCGGCTGTAACATTCGTCTCATGCAGTGAGGAAGCGTTACATTCCAATCTTTTCTTAGGGAAAAGATTCAAGGCATGGGTTTGAAAGAAGCATACAAGAAGGAACCTTTCCAGATATAGACTTGGTGGTTCAATGACTTCATTTTGTAGCGAGGTTTAATATTAACTTAAGTTGTGAAATTTTCCGTTCATATGTCCCACGACTTACAATCATATCATGCTAAGATGGTGGGGTCATTGGTCAATTGTGGAAAAAGTGGGAAATAAGTTAGGCAAGGACCATATCAGTTAAACACATTAGGGACTTTATGTATATATAATTATGTATCTGTATTATCAGTTCATATTTATGCCCATATATTTCAATCGTTTTAGTTATAATATCATATACGATAAGTTTAGTACAGTAAATGTCTCATATAATAGAGAGAACTTGCACGTGGAAAAAAACACATTTTATAAATACCTGGACAACAATTTGTGTGTACACTGTAACACATGTATATTTTATTGACGCTTACTGTAAAGTTGGACCAATAATAACTATATCATTGCTTTTGGAAGTATAGTTTTATAGAATGTGATGGGCTTGTGCTCCAAGAATTCCATAAATAAATACTCGCCACGAGGAAAATGAACGTGTCTTTGTAGCATGTATTTTTAAAAAGGTTTCTCCATTCCTTCCAACCCGAGCCTGCCCTTAAACCTTAAAAAGGATTAAATATGTAGAATCATAGCGTTCATTCTTTAGGGTACAACAAACAAGAAATCCAAAAATACCATGAAACGACGCACACTACAAAAATTCTATTGAGTCTTTCATAAACTTGTATCCTGAACAGAATATTCTCTCTACCTATTTGGAAATTTTTGATTTATATTCTAAAATGACAAATTTGTTATTGATGCCCGCCTCCAAACTGGCGATTTTCATGGTTGTCATCGTTTCTGGAGCATCGTTGCTTGAACAGCCAGATATGATTGACAGGATACTTTTGTTGTTTGTTACTTGTAAATTCTAAAAATTGCCATCATGCTAATCTACATTTTGCAGAAAATTACGCATTCCAAAATTCATATTCCGCAGAATTGAATAACAATTTTAATGTATTTTGATATTGGTATTTATTTAGCAGTCTTCCAAATTTTCTTATAAAATAAGTTTCATGAACGACACAGAATTTAGGTAACTCGTTAAGTTAATTCCTAATATGAAATTGAGTATAAATAATAATGTATTAAAAATATTCTTTATGTAAAATCAAACAAATTGTATATAAGACGATAATTGATCACTTACATGAATGCTAAATTTTGGTATTTCGGAAAACAGGATTTTAGCCATGTGTTTTTAAATTATGGATTATTTTATTTGCTAACTAGCTTGCATCTACAAATTAAGCATATATTATTTGTTACTGACCTAGATTGCTTTAAGTAGGTGCCTATTAAAATCATGTATTGTTAATAAAATGTGAACAATGCAGTATTGTGCTTTAAAACAATTTGCTTATTTCAATTGTCTATGACACACTATATGGTTTCAATAAAAACACGTCAGTTTGCGTAGCATTGCGGATAGCTCCACTTGAATTTGTACTACTTTATATTAAAATGAGTACTACACGTCGCCTAAAAAATAAGGGCGAGCGTAAAGTCCTAGTGAAAATCGGTCCAGGCGGGGAAACCAGCAATTCAAGTAAAATTTGGACTTCAATCACTACGATATTTTGCATCGTTATCGTTTTCACGTGCATAAATTGGAGTTTTGTTTATTATGGAGACATGATCAAGGAAAAACCAATCAGCCAACTGATCAAACAACATTGTGACATGATCAGGAGGATTATTTCGACTGGAGAGAAGGTAAACTTACTTTATCAAAATTAGCACCCCAGATTACTTCGTATCTGATCATAACAGATAATAACCTGTGCTGAATGGGATCCATTCACCGAACTTGTAAAATCCCGCCTAAATCCGATTCAAAGTCGGTTAACCAGCCTTCGCACGCAAACATCTCAACACGAAAAAATGTTAGCGCTCAATAAAATTCCGGATGGACCGCGTCACTTCATTTCAACAACGATGAGTGAACTTGAAGTCCTACATTCTCAAGGGTTGCGTCAACTCGGGAAGGAAATTAGTGCGATTCACGTCGAAATACGGAGACGACTCCTCTCTGCCGCACAAAGCGTAAGGATACTGCTAAAATACAGACAGCAATGGATCGGGCTTCTACTTCCGAGTCGGATGTCGGTGCTATTTGACGAAGGGATTCGATTTTCGCAAGATAACAGCAATTTGGCAGAGGAAATTGCGGCAGAATTGATTCTTGATTATATCACTTTACAAGAAGGGATTGCACAATTAAAACAAATGGCGGATGTTTTGAATGATTTTGTTGAGCATTATGAAACCAGGGAGGGTGTAGAGGAAGAAGTGAGAATAACTTAGTCGCTTAGATTTATTTTACAAAATGCCCTTGCAAATTTAATCACTTGGCATACGTATTTAGATAGAATCTCGTATTCTTGAAGATACCCGGGATAAAAGCGGTTGGATGGGGTACATACATGCATCTGTATTCTCGGAAGCCACAAGTCGATCAGAAATCGAGAAGTTTATGCAAACATACCATGCAGACGAGAGAACTAGCCTAGTAAAAAGGTATGATGAGGTGAATAAGGTTCTCAAGGATAAGATAAGAATGGCTCAACCTCTTCTGGATAACCTCATTTCATTCGCTGTGTCGGTAATTACACATAACCTAGATTTTATGGTGGATATTATTTTGGTTGCTCTGGTTTCGGAAAGCGTTCTATTTTAAGAAATTTGAGTACGTCTTAAAATCCCTTTGTTCTTATTTGCAGACGATGCTAAAGTGTACCGAACTCTTGCGCGTGTTGGAGCAAAAAGCAAACTCAAAATTGAAATATCTTTATTTGCAATCTGATATTTCTTCGGATATCAAAAAACTTTACAAGAGAGTACGAAATCTTGGGAGATAGCTTTACTAAATTACAGAAGTTGGGAATAAAAACTTCGAGTTTGATTGATACAATACCTAATAAATTATTCGATTGGGTATTGTAATTAATTGTATAAAGCATTGAAACACCATAAAAAATTCCCCATCAAGATCCCTAATATGCCATTTCAGGAATAATCTGATTCGGTCTCAAATTTAATCAACCTAATGCCCAGTATAACTGTATGGGTACATACTATACAGTCGCTTAATTAATGCATACGTTGGATTTATTATAATTACGAGCTGTGCGAATTAAATTTCTTTCAAACATGCAAATCAGGAATTTTTAATGTATATGTATACAGTTCGCCAGAAATATTAAGATTACAACTACTTACTTACAACTTACTTACTTACTTACAATACTTAAAATTAGAAAAACGAAATCAGCTAATTCCTTGTATTCCTTATTAATCATAGCACCAGTTTCACTGTTGATCAAAACCGAAGTCAGGTCCTCATATTGAGACGCCTTAACAATAGATTGAACCAGATTATTATGTACATTGGGGAACATATTTTAAATGTCTTCCGCTCTTGGAATATGCTCTTGTGCAGTCGAGTAAATCTAACTGACTCCTGAAAAATCTTGTTCTGTTTGGAAAAAACAGATTATATTTCTTTATGCTGCTGCCATGCTTCCTTTATATCCAAGATGTCTGGATAGTAAATCAGTTGTCAGTTGATATTGGGCGAACGGCAAGAGATTGTAGGCATGGGGTAGGAATTGGCGTATTCCAATAAATTTTGTACTGGAATGCACATATGTAATGTAAACTGTAAACCAGCAAGAAAGGAGGTTGTTAGACTACCAGATGCTTCATACCGTTATAAACAATGATGCTCCCTATTCTCTCCAGGATGTCACCTTGCTTACGGCAGCCCTCATGCCCTGATATGATGATG
>JAQFZJ010000835.1:0-16195 GCA_034695645.1 Folsomia fimetaria
TATTAAAAATTTTTTGTCTCGGAAAAAAACTTAGAAAAATTTTGGCCACTGCCCCAGTAACCGTACTAAGACCTTTACAACAAACTATTTATTACTAAGCAATTAACCAAAACAACTATTCCATATAAATTCCAGCTCTTCCTCATCCATAATAATTTCATTTTATTATTACCGTCTTCACCCCCATCATATCATCATCCTAAAATGAAATGAGAGTGACGTTTGATATAACACAAAAAAGATGGGAAGTCGCCGCACTCATTCTCATCCTCATCATCTCAGTCCAAATATGAATTGCATTGCATTAGTTAATTTAATGGGCAATATAATAACTACAGAATTGGAGTTGTTGGTTGGCACACCAAACAAACCAACAATTGATAAATTATGCATGACAATGGCATTGACATTGCGACAAAAAGTGAATGGAGGCAGCAACACTGAACATTTTATCATGTTTTGTTCCGTAGTAGTCAATAATCTTACATTGCTTTGATTCGATTTCCTAGATTAGTTTGTTAGAGAGCTTGTCCAACCCAATTGTTTAAGTGTTGTCAAATGTCATGTTGCAGAAAGATTAATAAATGGATGGATGGTGATGGTGGTGGTCTGGTTCAACAATAAATTAGCTGGGGCAGCATCACTTCTTTTTTTGTTTAGCCGTCAACTTGATCACATTCTTTACTCCAATTTCACACCCATCATTAGTTCAAGTCCAGATAATCGTTACGTTACATGAATAGATGAAAGGGATGGGATGATGAACACTCTCCAGTCATTGTGGCGTGGGCAGCTTTTTTTATTTTCAGCTTCAATAATTCAAGATGAGGAGCAGTATAAATATGATTTCTTGGGCGTTTTCAGGGATCAGTTATCTTTATCGAGTTGTTCTAGATTGTGGACATTGCATTTATTGAGTCAGTCTTACACTGAAGTCAATTATGGCACGATTTGTAAGTTTAAAAATTATTTAATTTCTACAAAATTATTTAATTTCTACAAAATTATTTAATTTCTACAAAATTAAAATTTATTATTATATTGCATTAATTTCATTACGACCAGATCGTTCTGTTGACCACCCTGGTCATTATGGCGAATGCCCAAGACGCCTCATACCAACAAGGCCTCTCCATCCACAACCAGCAAATTCAAGAACATCTCCGAAAAGAGGCAGAACAACAAAGAGGAGTCAACCAATTTGGAGCCTCTTCCTTCCCCCAACAACAGCACTACCAACAACAACCACAAAACAATTACCAACAAAACAATTACGAGGACGATGGACAATACAGACCTGAACTTTACTCAAACTCTGTTTCCAACAATAATTACAACAACAATTACAGACCAAATCCGGAAGCAGAGTATCAAGCTGGACTTAAGGCACATGCTGACGCTATTCAGGTTCATTTAAGGAAAGAAGCTGCCTTCCAGCCACAAACGCCTCATGGTGGGGATCCCGCTTATCAACAAGGACTTCAAATTCACCAGCGACAACTCCAGGTAGGTGGTTGTAGAAATTATATATTTCTAAAAAGGCAGGATTTTGAACTATTCTCCCGTTTTTAGGACCACTTGGCCAAGGAACAGCAACACGGTGGCCCAGCTTACTCACACCCACAACCCCAACCACAACAATACTCTCAACCTGCCCACTATGCCCCCACTGGTGCAAATTCTGCATATGAATACGGTATCCAACTTCACAACCAACAAATTCAACAACATCTTCGAGCAGAACAGCAACAACAGAGTCAGGTTGGACACGCAACCCAGTACCACTCTTCCCAACAAAGAGATAATTATCAACAACAAAGCAATTCATATCCAGTCAATAGACCAACGTCAGGAAAAGTATCATTGGCCAATTTAGGATTTTAAACAAATTCTTATTAAGTTATAGCGTTATTGATGACTTTCCATTAACTGTAAATACACAAAATTTATTACCTTATGATAAGAAATGATGTACTTTGTATTCATAAATTCTTGTCTGCCTTAATGGCAGTGTCATTATTTTTAAAGCCAACGAGCAGTGTTAACAATATAAAAAATCGTCTATTGTTTTCATTCAGTTGAGATGTGCGATACAAAAAGTTTAAATATATATATATGATGATAACTTATGACTTTACTTATAATTACACGATAACAATGACTGGCAATATCAGTGAACCATTTAGCTATTTAAAAATTACAATAAGTAGCGTTATTGGATGCCATGGTTCATACACAAAGTACAAAAGATGTAGAATGGAACTAACTTTTATAACTAATGAGTGATGAAGATTATTCTAGTGGTTCAAGTATCATATCACAGTCCCAATTAACTTTTGATGGAAATTGAGGCACCTACATATAGGTACATAATCGTTATATAAATGCATTCAAATGAAAGATTTGGCTACTGATCCAACATTATGTATTTCATCATGACCAGATAAATTGTCTGCTGTTACAATATATGCGATTCATGCAAGAATAAAGACATACATATATATGAGAATAAATCGCGTTTTGGTTGATTAATGGGCAGTAATGATAACTGGAACACAAAACTGGATTAAGAATATTGTTGCCTTATTACTTTTATTCTGATGCACCTTTTCCATGCAGTAAATTATAGTTGGATTTATTCCTTCGTGGGAATAATATAATGAGACCCACATGACTAATTTGAATCTACCTTATAAATTGATGGATCCAAGAAATGAGGAATTTTTCACCATATTCATCTTCTCATGTCAGTTGAACACCTCAAATAATTCTTAACAATATTGCTAAAACATTACAATGACCCACTCACCAAATTTAAATAGTTTGAAAATAATCAGAAAGTTTCTACGATCGTTACTTGTCCTTTGCTTAGTTCCATTAGTTTGTGTAGCATTTCTTATAGTACTGCTATTGTTAATATTTCCATGTGTAATTTATCGATATGCAGTATATTTTGCAGCAAAATATATTAGCAGTATACAATTCGGTAAAATGGTTACTTCCATTGGGACCATAATCGGTAAATATAAGTACATATATTTCATTTCTGGGCTTTATCTACTCATTTCTTAATGACAATACAACATAATTCATCTGTATAATATCTGCAGCAAGCAGTGGGATATACACAGAGCGTGCCCTAAGTATAGTGGCCATGCTGGAATTTGAAGGATCAAAGCTGACATATGAATGCATGCGCAAGCGTTTAATTGAAGACATGGTATTCGCTAAGGACCCTGCAACTGGAAATGTAATGTATCCTGAACTAACTTCCACAATTATGATGTGGATGGGATACTTGTTTTTTGTACATTGCCCAAATTTTGAGCCAAACAAGCATATTTTTCGATTAGAAGGTAAGTTAAAAAAAAGTGATTGGAAATTTAGTTTTGTTACAAATGCACTCAATATCGGTGATATCACAGAAACAACTATACCTCAACCAGACTGGACTGATTGTGACGCACTTGAAAAGTTAACAGCTTACTTGGTGCGGAGTCGAATTTGGACAGAAGATAAACCTGTTTGGGAAGCTATTTTCGTCTCCAACGTTCCACCACGCCACCTAACTGGGGGTGAAGCCAGGAACAGTGTGCCTGGAAATATTTTAATTTATAAACAGCATCACGTCCTCTCGGATGGATTTCAGTTACTGAAAATGCTTATTAAATTAGGAGATGATCCAAACGTTCTGAGGGAGCTTCCACAGATTAAATCGAATAAGAGAAGTTTTGTAGGAAGTGCACTATTTTGTGCTAGGATCCCATTTGAGATGACAAGTGCTGTTCTAAGTAGCATCATGTCGTCCAAAGTAAAAATGCCGATTGCTGACAGTAAGTAATTTAGATATTGCATGAATAATTTGGACTGTGCACATATGGCAATCAACTTTTTCATGTAGATGAGAAGCAGTATACAGACATTTCAATTGGGAATCTGGATGTGTTCCCAATCAAATTTATTAAAGACACTAAAAACAAGTTTCGAGTAGACTTTAACGCTGTTATTTTGTCCGGAATTACTACCGCTGTTAGAAGAAAGTTTGAAGAACAAGGGCTACAGATACCCAAAAATGTGAAGATTATGTTCCCTTATCCAGTGCCTGGCCACAGGGATAAGTTAAGAAATCATATGTACGCACATTTTTGGCAACGAGGTAATGGGGAGATAACTTCATTCAAATTGTGCAATTAAAAACAGAACGGTTGGATCAGTATGGCTACCGACGGGAGAAACAGATTCAGTTCAACGTCTCTTTATTGTTGCAAGTCGACTACGGAAATTTAAAGGGACAAGCCTACCTTTGATTGCGTTTATAATGTCTAGATTATTTGGAACAATACCTTCTTCATTTTATGCGTTCATCAGAAACCATAAACAATCAAATGCACCACCACTATTATTAACAAACTTATTTGGCCCTCCTTGTTCCACCACGGCTGAAGGAAGTGCTCTTTTAGGAATCCGAGGGGGCAGTAATATTACTATTAGTGGACCCAACGGTGGGTCTAATTAATTCTGTTATCTTATGCAATTTGGTCATTATAGAATAAATTATTTTTGATTACAGGACTAGCATATGGGATAGGCATGATATCTTTCAACGGAATGGTCAGATTCGGTGCTACTGGATTCAGCCGATATTTTCCGTCTCATCAAGATGCTCGTGATTTTGCACAATACTGCTTCGATGAGTGGGAGAGGCTTTCAGGGATTCAAGTTGTTTAATTGTTATATACCTATATTTGGATGATTTATATTTTAGTTAGGATAGAAATAAAATGCTTTTAAATTTGTGTACATTTATTTGTCTTTCAATTTCTAATAATACATATACATATGCACGGCATACATTTCATGCCACATATCCCGCAAATGACATCGGAATTTATAGCATCGCGACATTTGTTGAATATTATGTATAATTCTGAAAATTCAAATACACACTACTAACATGATTATTTATTTCATATACTTATTTTATTTAAATCGCAACACAGTTACTACAGTACTCTGGAGTGTAGGTATGTACATAGACTCCAGATTCATTAAAGTAATTCGTTGAGAATTTATTTGCCTTTGTAGCATTCCTGCACGAATTTCAACGGAAAAAGAAATGAATATTGAAATTGTTGCTCATGTTATTTTACATTATTAAATAAGAACGCGATTCGCAAATGAACAAAGTCAAAATTGAATACCCACTATGTAAGTATGCATTTCCAGGTAAACTCTCTTTTATTTTGAAAGAATTTGAAAACTACATATCCTGCATATAGGTATAGTAAATTTTAATTAAGTTCTTTCATACATACGAATACCAATACACTTTTCCAAAAGTTTCCGATTTTCTGATACGAAATAACCTCAACTACAAATATTATGCATGCGGTAACAAGTAACCCAGTGCAAACAACACATATCGAACATAATTCACTGAACCCAACAAAATGATTTGATAACTCTTCCCTTCTTCCACTTTTCCTTGCATCTCTGGTCAATTGCTTGTTAAAAAATGCAAGCCACTCTTCCCAAATATTTGTAATCCCGGTTGCCCTAAACCATCTTAACATTACTTTGATCTCTTTCTGAAATCGGTTCAACACCATGTCAAAGTAGTCATTGACAAGGGCTATGTTTTCAATGCTGTCACAATTATAACATCCTTTAAACAAGACCTGATTTGCATGATGTGTAATAACATCAATACTTGGCACTGATATAATAATACTTCTATTTGGAAAAGTTGGACTTAACATATTCATAAGCACGTTAACGTCGTAACTGTTTATGTAAAATACAGTTGAATTTATCTTATGTTCGTATCCAATCGCGGCAAAGTCTGAGCGTAGTAGCTCCTTCATTGGAACACTGTTTGGAATAGGCTTAATTGTATAAATTTCCAAACCGTAGTCAATAACATGCTTTAATGAATCTAATTTGTCCGGAATTATAGGGGCGATTAATCTTGCGGCTATATAATATTCATAGACAAGTAAGATTGGCATTGTTAGAAATGAGACTACGTAGAGGATTTTATGTTTGCTAAATTTTTGTCGAAAGAATACGCATAACACACTTATCCAGGAGCATTGCTGGAACCCATGGAATCGAAGAAGTAGTAAAATGCATGTTATTACCAGTGCAATTATGAACCACACTCTAATTTCAAAAACGGTTATCCACCCTGTGTTCGTCGCACTCCAAGAAGTTGATTGACTTCCATAGTTGCAGTAAACTAAATGATACCCTATTTTTCTTCTATTTATGGCACAATTTGCCAAACCAGAACCAATCCCTTCTGCGCCATAGAGGAATATCAAGCTCCCAAATCTGTTCACACCCACTTTCCGAAAATCGAGTTCAAACCAAAATGTTAAATTTAGTGTATGTATCAATTCATTTACGATGCGGTTGGGATATCTGAAAATACAAACAAAACAGTTATCTTTACAGGGGCCAGTCAAATAAGTACTTTTACATACCGGCAAGAGAAATATATCATTCCACTACTTGTATCGCTGCACCATCTAATCTGACTGTTGTCAAGGGCTGGGTTAACAGAGTTGACTAATATTGTGAACCGTTTCCATTGTGTGATGAACTCAATATCACTGTAGTTATGAACTGTAGGAGGAATGTGAACCAGTCGATTCGTGCATAGGAAGCAAATGTAGTAAATTTTGTTATGGTTTGTATAAATCTCTATGAAGAACATTCGAATTGTAGTCCGCTCCCAGAAGAAGTTTAAATAATGCAGGACACTTTTTGATGCGACGATAATTACTGCGGTAAAAGTATCAATGTTTGGTACACTTTCTAAATCTGTTTCGAATTTATAAACCACCTGCTTTTGAGAATGTTGCATTATGTAGTACATAACGTTACAGAAAACACGAAATTTTGCGACACAACTTCCGTCAAACAAAGTAGTGTTTATTGGTAGGTTAACTAGATTCAGATACAGCGTCACGTCATTTCTACTTCTACTTAAATCATATATTGTATTAAACACTCTTTTTATATTATTTGCACTGTTTGATGGTATTGCTTCACTGCCAATTAGAAGAGTGTATCCGTCAAATTGCGATAAAATAAGTGAATCTGATTCTGAGAGGTAACTAAATGCGAGTAATATCAAGCGAAATTGAAACATTATTTCCATTTCAACCATGTTTTGTTTTCAAGTTGATTAACGAATGGAACATTACAATATTGCTAAGAAAACGACATGAGCTAAGTCGAGTTATGTAAAGCAACTTTTTTGTTGAGTAAAGAAGATATCCATTGCTATCAATTTCATTTGTACTTACCTCGAACTTGAGACTTATTCATGCAATCCCTTTAGCTATTTAAGCGATGCCTGTTATTTCTTTGTGAAAAAGTTTTCGTAGCAATATTCAACAGATCGAATAAGAATTTGATAAAAGTATTTACTTCTATTATCCTCAAAGCACTGTCAAAGAATGCAAATTGCCTTATTAGTATTTTCTTATGAATTTTAAATCGCCTGAACGGGTTATTCATTTGACGATAATTCCGGGTTCATGCTGTTCAATTGTAGTTAAATTTAGTGTTTCATGTTCTTGGTGGTTTTGTCACGAGGTACAATGATTTCTTTGATAGTTCAAATTTGTCTTATTTATTGTTCTATTTTATTAAAACTCAGCTTGGCCAAACTGTACACACACTGAATTTGAATTATTGTTATACCATTGCAATTCGGCATTATCGTAATTACACAAATGCATAAATCATATAACACAGAAATTTGCCCTATGATCAAGCTACATGTAGTTTTATGTGTACACATGAACATTTAACAAAGCAGCAATTGTATACTCTAGATATGCCTTGGCCCACATTCGCGCAGTGGATTTTTGCAATATTAATAATGTATACTCCAGAATTCCTGCCCTCACGGATAATGCCCGCATGGATTTCACCGTTCTCGCCGCTGCTGGAGAATTGTTACTCGTCAATTTGAATCGCCAACATCTTACGGCCAACAAGCGCTGGCTTGATTCACGCGCCTGAATAGCAAGTGGCATAGTGGTTAAACAAAATACAATTAGAAACAATTCTACAATTGGAAAACACCAGTAAATCAAGAAAGGAATACGATTAAGTAATTTTATCAGTCCAAATGTTGAATAAATCCCATACACTAATGCAGTGAAAAGTTCGGCAGCAATTATTGTATTGATGCCTTCTGCAAAAATACAGCAGCAGATCTGACTGTGATTATAGAATGATATAAATGATTGAACTTTCCAGACACTATTCGCAATTCTTGAAAACTTTACTGCGCTTCGAAAATAAATCAAGGTTAGGGTTAACGACCACCAGAAAGCGCGTAAATATTCTTGACAAAAGACACCATATATTATATATCGCACGATGTAACCAACTAATTTAATTTCTTTTCTGGTTTGGGATGACGAATAAATGGCTGATAAAATATGCATAATAGGATCAAAGTCAACGTACATTGCAAAAGCGGGTAAGATGAAATTAAACAGTGACCAAATGCAGACAAGCCATTGCAAAATTAAACTAATATAATCATAATTTTTGAACTTCAGCCGTCTTCCTGAAAATAAATTAATGTCTGAAGCTATGATTTTTGCGTTAAAGTGATCATTTTTTTTACCATTTTTAGCCTTTTCCGATTTGCTATGAAATAAGACACTATTTGTAACTGCGACAGAATATGATAGCACATTTCGTGACGTATACAACAGTAAGTGCATGACGGCAGCACATAAACCCGTGGTTCCAACCATTGCATCCAGTACAATAATCGAAAATGGAATGTTGTCAAAAGCGGAATACTGCCTCCATCTTCCAAAATTTATGGTGAGGGAGCAGCATGGAATTCCGAAGTTTATAAATGTAGATACGAAGAAATACTTGAGTTTTCTGGGGGATTTGACACAAATTAGTTGTAAATCTTGATTGACTTGCAGAGGATAGTTGTAATAGCGACTCTGATGACAGTAAGAATAGGCTGCGAAAGCTTGACGCAATGTTGGACTTGTCATCTTTGGTATTATTTTTGCAGTGTGTTACACTCTACGTGTATGTGCTCTTGGACCAAGAATCTTGGTCAGCCTTCGTCACGTAGATAATCCAATATTGTGTATGATTCGAAATACATTGTGCCCTGTACAGTACTGTGTAATTGAGTTGTTGGCCTCAATTGTATGGATTAGCAAATATGATTGGTCAAAATTTTAAAGTAATTACTAGATGGCGACCTGACTACTTACAACAATGCGACTCTATTAGCTTCGTTCGTAATGCTATAATTGGGTAACCTTAATTTACTGGAAAAATAAAATAGCAATATCTGATTAACCAATTAAAGAAGTAAATATTATCCATTACTGACTATTAATAGCATTTGAGCGTTTACTTTCTTTAATATATACATTTACACTAATTAGCTAATTTTATACAAAACGAGTTGCAGTGATCTCAATTTGACTCTAAATAAATGTTCAAGTTCAAACCATGCTGCTCTTAATACAACTTTTCACATTAATACAAGAACAGTGATTAAATAATGTATACAAGCTAATTGAAACGAAAGCATCATTTTTACTTATTATTTACTTATTAATTATTATTTAAGTTATCAGGTCTAAGAAAGTCCAATTTCACAACATCATTTGTCACATGAAAGACACTTGAATAAAGATTGATATGATATGATATGATATGATCATGTGACTACATAAGCTTTGCCCAAACCGGATATCTGTTGATAATGAGACAGATTTGTTCCACTAGTAAATGAGAACAAGAAAAAGGATTGTAGGTGACATTGCATAAATCAGTTTTGAATAACGACAAATTCCCATAACTTTTATTGCATAATAGCCACATATTGATCATATCAGTTCGAATTTCTATTAATTTAAAAACCACCGCCCACTATGTATTATACATGTACATTCAACAGTATAGCTATACTATAATCGACATACGCCTTCCAATACGTTAATTCTGTACATTTTTGAAACTTAAAAAATTTAAAACTCAATAACCCCACAGTTACGCTCAAAGGCCGTAGAGTTTTCCCTCTCCTCACCAAGATGGGCGATAACCTTCTCGCGTTAGTAAATCTTAGACACCTTTTTCTTATCAAGCACTTTGACAGTTCGTGAGCTTTGATTGCTAATGGTATAGTGACACTAAGAACCAACAATGCGATCCACTCGACTAACGGAAAGTAAAAATACATGAGATGAGGCATACGATTATAGAGCTTAAATAACCCAAAATTCATTAACATCCCAATAACTATGCCTGAAAATATGCCTACAGCTGATATCATTTCAAACGGTTGTGATAACTCATTAAAACAAAGACTACATTGAGAGTAGAAGGATATAAACATCATTGGGTTCCAAAATGTTGCCGTCATCCGACAAAACTCTAGAGAAAATCTGCACAATGAAATTGCTATCATTGATGCCCACCAAAATGCTCTGAAAAGTTCGTTATACCAGGAATAATATAGCAAACATTTTGCCATGTAGATAGGCACACCAGAACAACAGTAAATGATAGCAATTTGGTTCTTAAAAAGCGTACTCAAAATGTATCCTATTGGATCGACGTCAACATACATTAAGGATGTCGGCGCAGTCAGTGCCAAGCAGATCCCTATGCGGGCAAGCCATTCCAATACGAAGCTGAATTTATCTCCATTCTTATCAATCGATGAACTCACTGAAATATAAATACGAATTAATGTTTGCGTAACAATTTCAAATTTTTCGCCTTACTTTTTAGTAACTTTTCTTCTAATTTTGAGCAATTCGCAATACAGCGGGAATAGTCTTCTCTAAATGCAAATATAATGACGTGCAATGCATGAGTAAATAATCCTATCCAACCAATCATTCCAATATAGAGAATATTCCATAAAGGAATCTCTGCAAATGCCGAAACATTTTTCCACCGGCCAATAGCAACAATGAAGGAACAAGAGGAAACGAAAACGTTGAGAAATGTAATAATGATAAAGCCTTTTAATTGTTTGAGGGAAGTTGTATGTGACACTTCAGCGTGTCGATTGATAATGAGAGGGTACTTGTAGAAATTGAAGAAATGCTCTTGGTGAAAGGCAATGTACGTTGTAGCCGCTTTTTGAAGAGGGTAAAATATCATGACGAAAAAGTATTGAGATTCAGGTTATCAGATTGCTTATGCTGAAGAACGGGAAACGAAACTACAACTGCCAATTTGAACTAAAATTATTTTGTTAAATACACAACAGTTTATCAGTATGCTATATAGTTCGTTGATATGAATCAAGGGAAATAGTAAATAATTAACAGGGCTAATTTGAGATTAATATATATAATGGTACTACAGATAATTATGTCGACATATGAATAGGAAAACCTCATGGCAGTATGATATTCAGAGATTACAAATTTCACGAAGCAATATAATCTCCATTAAGTAGAGATTATCATAAATAATAGTAGAACCGACTATTTTTTTAATTTCAATGTTTTTCGTTCCAGATAGGATTGGAGATAACAGTGCTAAACATCCGTCAAAATTTTAAGTATAACCCGTAGTTACACAAAAATAGGATGAACCAAGCACTATTTTTTTGCTTTTCCATGGACGTGAGAAGTATAATTGAATTTTTATCATAACTTGTAGGACTTAACTTGTTGATTAATCTGGCTTCTAGTATAAATAGTTGGTATATTTCGGCAATCACAAATGATCAATGAGCAGAACAACAAAAATGGTGTTTATATAAGCTTTACTTACTTTGTAAACTATTTTATATTTTCTGTAGAATAAATAAAATGGGATTTTGTATGGAAAATTAAATGAACTCTTTCTGATAAAACGATGACACCCACCTTACTTGGATCATTTGATTTTGATATGGTTCTAGATTTACAAAGTGATCCAAATCATAACTATAACATAACTAGATGTGCATGGTTGTGCATAGTCAAACAGCAAGGATAGAATAACGATTATAACGATAAGTTTTTGTCTGTAGTATTATTTTGCATTATGTCATCATAATTTGAACAAATATTTGTCTCATTATGTGGTAAATAGGAAACGTGCAATCAACGTAATATGTATGATTACCTAATCTTCGTTAAATAAGCTAATTAGTATTAATGCGGGTAATAACGCGAATTAGGTTAAAATATTTGGGATACAATTTCTACCACTAATTAAGCATTAAGATTTAAATGGTTCTGCAATGATCCTTTTCAATGCTAAATTTTGACTTCTTAGGAGAATTTACACTGCTAAGCCCCCCCCCCCCCCCCCACTGCTTCCAAAATTCTGGAATTCATCTTCATGTCATTCCTACTTCTGATATAGTTGTGGTACAAAACAAACTTAATTTAGCAAAATCCGACCCGTGGTTGACTTTTAAATGCATATTGAACACCTTAAGCTTTCATTGAAACACCCTGTATGTATATATTTCTATTTTTCTCAGATGTTTCTCGTGGCACTAAATATGGGAAAATAAATAACGGAAAAGGATCTACAACATCCAGCCTGATTTTTTCGCAGGAAATCATGTTTGTTGAATCAATTTTCGAATTGAATTTTATTTCCCTAAAAAGCAATTTACATTTTTAGCCCAACCCTGGGCTTCTGTAATCCTCATGTCTGTCTGTCTGGCTCGCGATAACTCTCGTAAAACTTATTCGATCGACTTGAAATTTGGCACACACTTAGTACACCCAAAATGAGGAGACGAGTTCGAAGATGGGCAAAATCGGTCCACAGGGGACCGGTGGGGGTCATTAAGTAGGTGGGGTCGCCTAGGTAAAATTTAAAAGTGGTCGTAAAAAGCTGAAATTATGCACAGATCAGGTAACTAATGGCAAAAGAATATCAAATAAAATGCTGAGAAAAATTTCCAAATTAATTCCCGTTCTCTCTCCCAATCAATCGATCAAATGGTTTTTGAAATTACTCGGATAGTTCTTAGGATATGTGAAAATAGTGATATTTGGTCTAAATCCCAGGGTTGGGCTATGCTTTGAACTGTAGGTTTTGTTTACCATTTCATTTGACAATCAATAGATAGTCTGATCCAATTGGACGGATACTGGTAAATTGTATTTGTCTCAAAGTCAACTCAAGAAGAAATGATTAGGTTTCTAATGGTTTGGCCAATTGATTATACATAACATGCCAAAAAATAAATCTAACCGTCAACCATTCTCCAATGAATACTTTATTCTCTGCGATTGCTGTATGTTATGCAGAGCAATTATTAACATTGATAAAATCTCATGAGTGGCCAATGCCTATAAATGACTACCTTCTTGGACAGTGAGACTCTAAAAAAAATTGAGTCATCATCATTTCGAAATGGTTTTGGACCAGAATATTTTTAATTTTGGATATAATCCTTTCACAAAACTTGAAATTAACTTAACTTCATTTTAATCACCATGCCCCACCCTTCAATTCTCGCAGCTTTCGACACCTATTCAAAAACGTTTCAACGTTTCGATCCAATCCCAGTCGAATGGGACACTTCCAAACAAAAGTTGAAATTCAATAAAGGAAAACGACAAGTTTTGTACCGTGTTTTATTCTTTTTGTATATTTTTCTGATATCGTTTTGTGGTACAGGGGTGCTTTTGGTGGACCGTTTTATTATTCACAAACACGCGAAGGTAAATCCAAATGAGCCAGTTTGGAAAAACCTTGTACTCTTTGTAGTTTTCGGTGGTACGTTTTTCGCGATTAATATTGCAATAACTATGATCTCTTACGGAGAAGAATTTGTGGCAGGATTCAATCTTCTGATGGAGTTAGAAAGAGACATGCACACTCTAAGGGGTGAGCTGAAATTCTTTTTTTTTGACGTATAGACAAAAACTATAACATCGATTATCGATATTTCCCGGGACCTCGATAGTCAATTACGCATATCCTTTCGTCTCCTACTCCCAATCGGCGTGGCTTTGTTTTCATGTTCAGTTATTAAACGTAGCCTATGTATCAGTATATGACGTCCCCAAATTAGATAATTAATTAATGATACACAAATTTGCACTCAACACTAAAAAATTTAAACATTTAATAATTTGAATTTAATGTTAAATCTTGCAGTTGAACTGGATAAAATAACTCGATCCACCCGACGCTTTCATTACAGTGCCAGTAAAAGCTACGGCAGTCCTATCATAGGAAATGTGTTACAAGTGATCACTTTGATCTTCTTGTTATCTCCTCCACAACTTGTGCTGTCTATTCTACTTGGGATTAACATTGATCCAATGCATTTCTTAATACAGCTATTCCTTACGCCAAATCCATCACGGATAATGTCCTCTGTTTTTATAGTGTTACGAATTATAACGGCATTCATCATGACGCTAGGAATGAGTCGACTCTGGCCTATTATACTCTGCATAAAAATATGTTCCCTACAAATTCAAAATTTCATCTTATCAATTCTTGAGTACGAGACAGAAATAATAAGCTCGATTGAAAATCCATTGTATAAAAATATGTGTCTA
Source organism: Folsomia fimetaria (assembly GCA_034695645.1). NCBI lineage: Eukaryota > Metazoa > Arthropoda > Collembola > Entomobryomorpha > Isotomidae > Folsomia > Folsomia fimetaria. Next base: position 14,550 of record JAQFZJ010000835.1, read on the forward strand.
TCCAAAATTCTGCAGAGATATGCAGAAATTCGCATAATTTTAAGAATGATGCGAAGATTTTATGCAAATATTAGCTATCACATAATGTCGACAGGGTTCTTCCTGGGATCCGCATCGCTTTTCGGACTAATAAGAATGTATCCATTGTGGCCATTCTTTCTTTGGCGATATTGTCCAACAGTGTTAGTTGTGTTGACGGTAGCGACGAGAAACACACTACCACATTACGAAAGGATATATTCGCGGTCAATTAAGTTGTTGAAGGATTGGAAGGTTTTAAGTGTAGCGGTAGATTTGAATGACCATATTAAAAGAGGATGGAATATTGTTGGAAGAACAAACTATTTGAAAAGGGTGGTAATGGCACAATATCCTCTTAAAGTGTATATGGGGTATAGGGATGTGAATCATTTGTTTGTTGATAGGAGTACAGAAATCAAATATTGGAATGGTATTATCAATTTTACTGTCACTCTGTTAGTCAGTGTTTCTTTGGAGTCCTTAAAGTAATAAAATTCGTGAGTTATTAAATCAAAACTAAATATCAAATGCAAGCTTTGAGCAATGTAGCTTTATTTATCAAGTTTGCGTACTATGGGAAAAATCCAAAAATCCAGGTGCCCTGCCAGTAGTAATTCACCACCGCTACTTTCCTAACGCTGTAAACATGCATCAAAATTTCTAAAAGCAATACAACTACAGCACACCCCACAAAATATGACGTAGAAACAAGAAAACTTTGTAGTGATCTATGTAACCATACAGCTGAATAAGACAAACTTAAACTCTGGTGTTTATCCCTGCCAACGTTATCCATTTCTTGATTAGCGTTGTTGAAAAGATTAATTATCCCTGACTCCACCAAATAATTTAAGCGTGTAAAATACATTTTAGCAAAGCGAGAATTATACGCCAAGAAATTCCACGATGTATGATAACCAATTTGATTTTCGCTTCCTTTCTTGAATGCCCTTTTACGAGCTCCTCCAGAATTTGGACGCCCATTAAAATATTGTACGAATCTACTAATCCGACTGTTCAAATCTACAAATGCTGTTTTATTACAATTTGACGTAAACTTGTAGAATCCTTCCTTATCACTTCGTCTTCTTACTCTATTTCCGTTGTTCCTAAGTTTATTTAAAAATCTGAATATTCCCGGATGTTTGTATGCTATTTTGAATTGTTCTTCATATATGAATCGTATATCAATAACTGTTGCTCCAAACGCGGAGAAATCCATGTCACTAGTTTCATCAAACTTGTCATTTTCCTTGCTCGATTTTAGTGGCGTGATTATTCTGAAATCAATCAATTCATGAAACTTTTGAAATCCTCGAGTAGGAATGGTTACAGTTTCATCTGCGGATATTATACTTTTGTAAAGGTTGGTATAAAATAGACAGAGTGCGATCCAAATTGCGAGAAATGTGTTGAATAACGCTTTTAGATAAGGTGGGGTCGATCCAGTAACTTGAATAAGTAATGCGTAATTCGGGTTATCCAAGGCGTATCGAATCAATAATTCGCAAACTTCAAAAAGCAAAGCAAACCTTTGAAATAGCGTAAATTCTTCTTGAGCTGTGTATATAGAAATTGCGCAAATTATCGTGGCAGTTGAAAATAATAATATAATGACTAGAATC
>JAQFZJ010000836.1:0-16187 GCA_034695645.1 Folsomia fimetaria
TTTATTTATTGGAACAAGTTTTAAGGCTTAAAAAGAACACAACACGGAACGAACGGACGGCCTACTACACAAAAAAAGAGTTAAATTATTCATTTCTTTTTACGACTGATTCCTGTCCTGCTCTTTCTTATTTACATTTGAGTTTGGTAGGATTGGATTGAATCCGGTAAGTTCAAATGAGTGGTTATCAATTTTTGATAAGTGTCGTGTTACAATCATTTTAAATAGTTAGTAAATTAGCATTGATTTCATTCATTCTGTGTTTGATGGTGGTGGTGGCGGTGGTGTGATGTAGTTATAAGAATGTAATTCGATCTCTAACTAAACCAAGGTTTAATTTAATGTACTTGTTAACTTTAACAGGAAATTGACTGTATTGTATTAGTTCCTGGTGCCTCCTGTTCAGAGTCAAAATGTGATCGGTTATGGAGGTGGCAAGACGTGCTGATTTTTTTGCAAGGAATTTATGCAATGTGAACTTGACCTCGACCTGCGGCAATTGGCAAGCACACATTTACTTAATGAATAAGTGATGCGGATAACGGCAAGAAAATACAAGAGAGTGGAGTTGATGAATCAATAATAATATATCAATAGAAAGTAATATGATCATCTGATCAACATCAACTGATCGTAAGTCGTAAATAAATATGGATCAAGTAACCTAAATTATTATTGGATTATGAAATGGTCGAATTTTGAAAGGTTTTTGCGTGATGCAATAATTCTATAACAAATTGTATTTATTATGTAATTTCAGGAATGGACCACACACCAACTTAATAATTTAGTTTGGCAGTACTAAATCAAATCAGAAAAGTGAAGACGAAGCAGAATTATTATTATAAGGAAGACTTACACAAGAAAGACTGAAAAGAGTGTTGATCGAAGTGAACCAGGACAAACCATTAACTTTTTTTATAGCATTTATATACTTGTTGAAACAACGTCAACATTACAGTCAAGTCAGCAGGAAGGACTGGATTTCTTTGATCAAGAGAAGAGAAAGACTGAAATTCAGCTGGAAGAATTATCGGATTTTATCGAAGAAGCCAAGAGTAAAGTAATAATACATAATTATTATTCAAAAAGCTAAATTATATTGATTAATTAATCTGAAACAGGTGCTTAAAGATATCACAAGTGACATTATGATAATGTGCCCTTAACCAAGAATTCTGATATTAAAGAAGACGAAATTTCGTAATTCCATTCATCATATCGACGGCAGCTGACGACATTAGTAAACAACATGGTGAGTCAATTGTCGTATTTCATTAACAGTAAACATTTACTGACTTGACACCGGATACAATTACAAAAATCGATAATGAGTGAATGCGATTGTTTGTTTATATTGAATTTAACATTTAAGAAGTTCAAAAGGTTTCAAATTCGCATCGTAAAATGAAATGAAATGACTACCGTGTTTATTAAATGAAGGTTCATTTAACTTTAAACCTTACATAATGTTAAGATAGGTAATTTAATTATGAAACAGGCAGGCTAGGCCAATCCAGTTAAGTCCAGGAAATGAAAAGAAATATTATTAATAGGTTGAAATGAAAATTGTAGCAATCTTGACAGTAATTTGTTTGATGGATGGAACAGCAACGTAGTTGTTTTGCTACTATAAGTGGTATTATTGATCCATTATATTATACAGTTTGATTGCTTATAGAGGTCGAATGAAAGTTAGAAGCAAGCATTGTTAGATTTTGTTTATTCAAATGATTGAATTGGACACAATTCAAGAAAGAAATTGGTCAATTGCGATGATTGATTGAGGTTTAGAAGAGCTTTTCTTTTGATGAAATGTCCTGTCCTAAATATTCTATCACTATTTGCTGCATCTCAATCAATATCGGTTGGACAGGAAGGGGTTATGCTTGACTTGACAGCCATCGCCTGCCTAACTTTCATGGTTTTATGTTTGTGACACGTGTCGTGTAGCAGAATATGAGTAAGAATTGTTCCAAATTTCACCACCACCAATTATTCTAACCTACTGTTCCATAATACTTTGAAATGGGTTTCTTCTCTTATTTATGAACTTAATATTACATTATTATTGCAAATGCAAAGTTAGCTTAGTTTATTTACACACTTGGTTAGATTTCGATGATAGTGCTATTATTATTTGCGACTACACCCAACCAAACCAACAATGACTTTCTTGTCCGTAAACAACTTTGTACTTTATTCATCCATTTATAAACATTGTTCAATCCAATTTCATTGAAATTGTTGAAGAACACGTCACCCAAGCCAAATATTTTATCGTATTTAATAATAAGTATCGACTCTATCGGGGTCGACCCAGTGAGTGAAGTGAGTGCAAGTAAAGTAATGGGCATAAGTAAATTTTGTCGTCCAATTTCATTCGAATAATAGCAATGAAAGACTTTAATCGTGCCACGGTCACAGTCTCCTCATCGTCGGTATCGTCATCATCATCATCGCCCTCATCGTTGTCAATTTTAACAAGGGCTCCCAGAACCGTTCGATTTTTCTCTTTGAGAAGACAAGGAATAATTGATATTGACAGGGTGGGTAAATGCTGAATAAGTTGAACAGACGAGTTTAGTTAGGCTTATCATCTATTATTCATTCTTCTGGACTAGTAGTAACCAGACAAGCAAAAAGCTATTATAAATGAGAGGAGGAGACGACAAACGAAAAACTTGAGCTTGGTTGGTTTTGGTAGTTGGACAAAGGCAGTTATTTGATATCATCATGATTATTTAAGTATTGTTATTGTAAAGCAAGAAGACGTGGGTTGTTGTACATAAAAGTTTAACTTGAAACGGCATCATTTAACTAAACTACGTAAATACTATGCATTAAATAATAATATCGAATTATCGGTTTTAAATTCAATGCCAATATATATTAACTAGAGCAGCAGTATAGGATGTATGTACTACGGTGGACGTTTTGTTATCGGTCGAGGTTGGTTTGGTTTTAAACATGAGCTGGAGAAGAAGGTCTGGCTAGTTGTAGTTTGACTCTGACTGAAGTAGAAGGAAGTGACATAAATTGTTCGTCATTTTATTTGTCTTTGTCTTTGTATTTTGCAGAAAGTGCTGGTGGAACTAATTCTCGGCCATCGGGCTGCCTTAAGGGAAAAACCTACTGTGGAAGGATACAGTCATGACTGGGAAGTTTATGTGAAAGGGGATCAAGGCAATATTCAAGCGTTTGTGGATCGAGTTATTTTTACGTTGCATGACAGCTTTCCAAAACCGAGGAGAGGTATGAAAGAAATCAAATAAATTGGGGGTTTTAATTTGCGTGGTGGGTGTTACTTTACGGACTGTAACAAAAAACTTTATGTTGTCGCAGTTGTGAAGGAGCCACCGTATTGCGTCAAGGAATCTGGATATGCTGGGTTCATCGTTAATATAGAGGTAGGTAACTAACCTAATTTGGACCATTTCCTGTACAAAATTGAACCAGTTAGGCATATGCATACATGTAACTATATATTCTTTTTTGTTTTTTTTAGATCCTATTCAAAACAAAAGAAGACCCGAAAAAAGCAGACTTTAGTTATGACCTGTTCCTCCAATCGGGTGGACCTGCCATTTCTCCATCTCGGAAAGAAAAGCTAATCTTCAACTACCCAAGTGACGACTTTATAAAAAAGTTGACAAAAGGAGGTGGGAAGGTTTTAGAAAAGTCGAGTCATTCCTCAGAAAAGGGGTCATCCATTTCCAGCCATACTTCCGGCGCAGGAACGACAAATCATCATTCCGGGGGTGGAAAGTCCAAACCTGCGGCCACAGCGGCGAAATCATCGCCTAAAAACTCGTTTGAGAATTTATTCGGGACTCCTATAAAACGCCAATCTATTGCAACTATTCCACCACCGACTTCATCCACTTCAGTATCATCTTCGTCAGCAAGTAGTAGTTCCGCGCAGAATAATAAGATTAATCCAAATTCCTCTTCGAAAGATAAAGATAGCAAACCTTCAAACGACAAGGACAAAGAAAAAGGCAGCAGCAAGTATGACAAATCTTCAAAGAGTTCTTCAAAATCTCCTCTGACTCCTCCAGAAACCGTGAGTGCCACCTCATCATCCTCTTCCTCCTCAAAATCTGCATCATCAAGCAAGAAATCATCGTCAGAATCGTCAAAAAAGAAGGAGAAAAGCGGTTCCACCAAGAATATGTTGCCACCGAGTAACACTTCTGTTCCAAAGAAGGCCAAGCAATCCAGTATGTTTGCAGAGAACATGAGCCCTCCCACATCATCGTCAAGTTCAAGCAAACCGATAAAGTCTGAGAAGTCCTCTTCTGGATCTGCCTCAAAATCATCCAAATCTGGGTCAAAATTTGATAACATTGAGATAAAGACGGAACGGTATTCCAATCCTAAGAAAGGATCCGATAAGGACCACCCCCGACCGTCATCCCGGAGCGATAAACAAGTCCTCAGTCCGATATCATCTAGCAGCTCATCGTCCGGAGGAAGTACTTCAAGATCCAGTTCACCATCTGCAAGTGCCATGAATTCAGATGAAGACTCTGGCTCAGAACAACAAGTCCCTGTTCGTGGAGGAGGTAAAAAATCGTCGCCAAATGTAAACGGAAATGTATCTACTTCCCGCAAAAGGAAGAAGAGTCGGAGTCACAGCCCCACCTCGGCATCCATCTCATCCCCCGCACAAAGCTCTACTTCATCCTCATCCTCTTCGCTAAGCACGACCAGTGCAGAACTCCCTATTAGTAGTTCGCGTAAGAGAAAAGGATCCTCAAGCGGGTCTGGGTCTCCACCCTCAAAGAAATCAGGCCCCCCTGTCTCTTCCTCCTCCAGCAAGGACAATTATTACAACAAAAAGTCGAACAAGATCTCAGAGAAAAGTTCTAAATCCACCTCCAAAGCAGCAGTGATGAGTAGTGAGGAACAAGTTACTTCTGCCATCAGTCCGGATCCATCTCCTAAAAGTTCCTCATCCTCCAGAAAGCATAATAATAACAACAACAACTCTACCGTAATAATGGCTCCTGCGGATGGAGGGAAAAAGTCAAAATCTTCATCTTCCAAACACAAATCCAGTGATAGAGCACCTTCGTCATCAAGTCGGAGTCATTCTTCAAAACATTCTCGCTCCCATGAACCCGAACTAATGCAACAACATGGAGAAGTGGTTAAACAAGAACCCGATTCGGATGAGGAGGAGGAAGTAGACAACGACTCTTGTGACGATATTGCACCTACCAGTATGGGTGGTGGGGAAGGGGGAGAAGAAGAATTGCAGTCCAACTCGGATTCTGACTCTGGTTCTTACATTAGCGAAAATGGAGTCTCCAATTCTTCCTCTTCTAACAACAACCATCACCACCATCACAATAATAATAATAATAGTCACGCCACTTTAAATGGGAGTCCGGGAGGAATGAATAACAATATTGGGTTCAGCCATGCTGGAGTTGCCGGAAGTATCACGGCAGAAATGAGGCTGCTTAAAGATCTTCATGCACGCATATCTGCCATGATTCATGATGATCCGAACAAACTCCAGCAAATCGTGGATATCGTGGAGTCCTCGGGTAAGTAATACATATGTAACCGATAACCAACTTAAAAATTCAATGGAAAATTCAATATTATTGTCCATTTCCAGGGAAAGACTATTTCACAATGGAGACTGGAGTCACCTTTGACTTTGACCTATGCAAGCTAAATTCCAGCACAATTCGCAAATTGAAACAAGCTGTCTTATCCTCTTAGTTTATAAACTAGTAGAAATTAGAATAGAAAATTAGAATAGAATCGCCATTTTTACGCCTATGCAAATTGCCTTCTTATTTCTTTGCTACCAACCAACCCCTTGAATAAGAAGAAGAAAAGATGATATAATATAATAACCACAACGAAATGAAACAACCTGCCACCTGTCTTATTTGCTGCTGTTTTTGTAATTGATAAGAAACTTGTTAAATTTTTGGGATTTTTGATACTACGACACTTTTTGTGGGGTAAAATCTTGTACGTAGAGCTAGCCAGCTACTTATTAGAATTGGTAGTTTTTAGAATAGAAATAATAATGCTGGTCCAGTCCAGTGTGCATGAGTGACTTACATACTTATATGTTCGTTTGACAATGAATTTCAGCAGCATAATAATTTATATATTTGGTACTTACTGCGAAATAATTTACCAACGATTGTGGTTGTTTTTTTAGTATTTAGGAAAATTACCAAAGCCATTAATTAATTAATTATAAAATCATCAAAAGTAGACAATTTGATGTAAATCATAATAATAACAATAATATTCATGCGGCCAGTATATAATAATAATAAGATGAGAGGGAATTGTTGTGAGCAATGGTTTAATTAATTAGTAATAATTGTAATTTATTATATATATATTTATTTATGATTAATTAATTTATGGTTAAATTGCATTGCAATCAAATCATTTAAGGAAAGACGTTATTTTCTTGACTTTTTTTGTAAAACTGTTCCTTTCAATGATTATAACTGACTTTAGATTTAAAATTAACTTGAATACTGCAAATTTATTAGACTTGTAGAGAAAACAGTTACCAGACTATAATTAATTAATTACTGTTTAATTTAGTACAGAAATGTGGACTATTTTGTTATACATAATTTGTTATATCATTTTCTTTGCGTGCTAACTAATCTACTAATTAATTAATGATTGTGCTACGCAAATGTTTGTAAAATGAAACCAAAATTATGCAAGGAAATCACTTATTCAAAAAAATAGTTAATTAATTAATTAAATTAATAATTAACCTCAATCAATTTGGGTAAGAAGGTGCGGGTGGTGTGGTGAACTTTATACGAACAAGAATAGTATTAGTAATTGTAGTTAGTTAAGTTAGTTAAATACTTGTTAATTTACTGAATAAATTATACATGCAACCAACAAATTCAGTAATCATATTATTATATGAATAAAACTAAGAAAACATGTATGCATGGATGATTTGATTTATGGCTATGATTTTTTTGCATTATGCGAAATTCATGCATTTTTTGGCAAACGCCCGGATACGGTCACTTGATCTGTATTTATGTATTGGTTATTATTGAAATCAATAATTTGCACAATGGATTCACTCCATGCCAATTTTACAAAACCAACCACACCACGTTGTGTTGTGCAATTGACCACGTGGATTGAAAGAAACTTAAAACTACTTACACAGATTTTAAAACAATTAAATTTAAGGACTCACCTTAACTTTTGGACAGGACATCTTATCTTCTAATCTTTGTTCTTCTTAAATCGGCTTAAATTGTTTCTTATTTTTTAACTGGTAAAGAATGTCAAAATTTTGCTACTACTGCTTGTAAATTTGTAAATACGAAGGAAAGAATCAGCAGGAGGTGGAATGGAATGAAACCGGTGTGGGTTCTGTTATGCTATGTTATGTAATAAGGATTTTTTATCATGTATGTATGCAGCATGCGCCTGGATGGATGGGCTTATATTTTGATATCTTATTTATAAATAAGATATCAAAATATAAGCCCATATAAACCTATAAACATATAAATATAAACCCATGATATTGTGTACACCATATCATCATTTATTCATTGAATTGAAAAGGACATGAATGAGGGTATTAAAGTTGATAAGTTATGTATAATGAGGCATGATTAAATAATGTCCTGTGATGTAATGTGATTTTGGGAAAATGGTCATCTTGTCCAATCCAATCTGGTCCTGATTTTGATAAGAATACAGAAGCATGAGATCATGGGATTGGATTCCTTTGTACTTATATATCCTGGCATTGCATATTATTGCATCCATTCGTTGCATTATTGGTGTGATTTATTTTGGTTTAATAATATTATTCACATTTTCTAATAATTTGCAGTAATATTCTTGGTCACATTTATTTCTGTGGTACATACACACAACGACGCAGACAATAATGGAGTCAATGCCATATTTCGCAGTGATTAAGAATTTACAATCATGAAACATCTCAAATCGATGTCATTGTTTATTCTTTTAATTGCAATGTAATGAATTGATTTTTTATGTATTATTCACAGAAGAGAGTATTACGCAATATATCATATTTATTGTGAAATGTGATAGATTTTGATTTGCCGAATTATAACAACACTTTTTCAAGGTTATCGATTCCGAAGGAAGACTATTGCTGTTATTGATTGATTGAAATTGATTAATTGTTAATACTGTGCTTGAGGTTCTTAGAGTGGTAGAGACTAACGCCGTCCAAGGGACCAATAACATACCACGTGTGGTATGTTATTGCTCCCTCGGACGGCGTTAGTCTCTGATAATCTAAGGACCTCAAGCACAGTAAGTATTATTATTTATGAATTAATGGCTTTATTTAACAAATAATACTTTTATCATTAAGACTGAATAAACTATTTGTGGTTGTTGGAACGGGATTAGTGAATAATTATCGGTGCACCAGTTATAGGTTTCTTCGCAACCGTCCTTCCAACCGCTTTGCTCTTATTGACGGTTTTTCCCTTTAGTTTTTCGACTGTTTTCCCCTTCTTTTCTACCCCCTTATCCATGGTTCGACCACCCTGCGATTTTCCCGAAGCGGCAGAGCGACCCGATGACTTTGATTTCTTCGCAGAGCGACCTGATGACTTTGCCTTCTTCACAGAGCGACCAGTGGACTTTGATTTCTTTGCAGAGCGGCCAGTTGACTTTGATTTCTTTGCGCTTTTTCCGGAGGCCTTGGCCTTTCCTACAGAGCGACCCTGTGGGGCCTTGGTCTGGAAGGAAATGATAAGGGCGTAGCATTAGTTGATTATGTGTACATATTATGTCTTATCTGATGTAGAATACGTACCACTGGTAAGATAGCATTGCCAGGAACTGGATAGGGTAGTGGTTGTGGTAGTGGGCGTGGATCTGGCAAGGGTATTGGAAGTGGGAGTGGTTCTGGGAGAGGTTCTGGATCAGGGTCGGGGTCTGCTTTCTAGAAATTATTCCAGATTTTAGTTAATTATTTATTACGAAGTTATGTATTAAAATGACGAATACTTACCCCTCCCACACAAAAGAAAGCTAGGAAAATAACACTACAAATTAGAAATGCCTTCATCCTAAGAACAAGAGATTATAAGAGCTTGATTGATGATGACGACTTCAACAACACCTTCTTTAATAATGTCTTTCTTCCAGGAGAAGTTGTTCTGACGTGGATTTGATAAGACCAAAAAAGAACAAAGGGAAATTATAAAGAGTGCATTCAGCTTAAACAATGGAATGGAATGCTTAAACTTCCATTATGCAAGAAAAGAAACGCGTCATTGAATTATGGAATGACATGATGACATGAGTGTGGGTGAAAATGTCAACAAACAAAAATATGTGCAATAATAATGTGATATAAAATAATATGTGCAAAATAATTGACATTTTTTTGCAATTGTTTTTTCGAATTTTTGTTGTAATAAGCAAGAGATTGTCGAAAGATTTTGACAAGGATAGAATTTCGCGTTTCAAAATCGATTTGGATAAATAAGTACAATAAATAAGTGTTTACATCATAATGCATATTACATTATTAATTTAATTATAAATTAACTTAAATTTAATTGTATTTATGAGATTTAATTTTATAATGTGCTTGTTTTCATATAGGAATGCCAGACTCACATGATCTATATATTTATGATCTATATATTTGTATACGCTCCTTCAAATAAAAATGTTAAAGATGTCGCACTAAACCAGAGAGATAAGGAATGCTTATCTCTCGAGAGATTCGGGAAGAGATAAGAATTCCTTTCTTATCTCTTCATCCTCGCCTCGCCCACTCCACTAGAATCATCCTCAATATTTTTAACTTATCTTGAATTTTGTAAGGAATTTTGAACAAGATGCGTGACTAGATAAGAAGAGTCAGGAATGTTGACGATAATAAAAGGAGAGGAAACTTTGACTTATCAAATTCATTCCAAGTTCAACTTTGGATTTGAAACCATCTCTCTTTTACATCGCTCTTACTTATAAAAATGGCTGATTTTGACATACACCGAGACGTCCCCACTCCACGCCTCCATCGTTTTCGCCACGAGCCACGCCATTCCTCCCCAAAATCTGCGTTCGAATCACTTTCCGAGTGGGGGTTTACTCGTCCAGTTAGTACAATTTTAGAGGAAGATGATACTAGTAGTTGTACTAGTACAAGCAGCAGTTTGTCATCATTTACTACAGCTTTCAATGGAATTCTAGAAGATGCTGGTGACCCCAATTATGTCCCCACCGAACCACCATCATCATCGTCACGGTCATCTTCTCCTCACCCACCCAGTTTGGGTAGCAGTGGCTTCAATGTATCATCTTGTTCATCATCCTCCTCTTCTGGTGCGTTGAAGAGAAGCGTGACCAACTTTAAGAACGTTAGATGTTCACCGAGACGAAAAGGGCGACGGATTATTTTGGAGGAGGAAGAAGAAGAACCAGAACCGGTGGAACATCAGTTAGACGTTATCGACAATGACCAAGAAATGGAGGAATGTGACGAAATGGGCAGTGGTAGCGAGACCACCAGCGGTCCGTCTTCATCTGCATCATCATTTCACACCGCAATGGATGGGATTCTTGAAGATGCTTGGCCCCCCGTCGTCCCCAGTGGACCATCATCATCATCCTCCTCCTCATCTGGTATTTGGAAGCGTTTGCCGAGACGAAAGGGGCGACGAATTTTTGTGGAAGAAGAAGAAGATGACGAACCGGAACCAGTAGAAAATCTGTTTGACGTGTTCGACAATGATCCAACCCATCAAGGAATAATAAAATGTGACGAGTTTGTTAAAAAGCATTTCGGCAAGACTTATGGGAGGTGAGTTCAGTCCGATAATAATAAATTATTATGATAATTATTCTCTTGATACTATGTAACCAGTTTTGTTCTTTAGACCGAAAGTGTTCCTAAATCGGGCGAAGAGGAATGAGATTGCTAAAAGATTTTGGCGACAACCTGGACAAATGGGGACAGTTAAGCTGGCCCCGTTCACATATGCAGATGTCCCACCACCACCATTACGATATCGTCGTGGTAGGTCGTCAAGTGAGGAAACTGTCCGATCTTATTCACAATTGTAGGTTGATTTGATTCTGATTTGTTTATTGATGTATTTATTGATTATTAATTAATTATGACGAAACGAGTAGTTTAAATATGACATAGAATTAATACTTGTTAAAAATCTATCAATTATTATTATTATTATTAAGATAACTTCCGAAAGATGAAAGAATCTATTTCTTTATTATGTATTAATTAATTATGAATTATCAATTGTTCATTTCATTGTTTATTAAAATTGAAATTATATTAATAAATGTTTTCACATGATAATCGGTGTCGTTCGTGCTTATCTATAAAATGATACAACCTCCTCCCTTGTCCATCCACGGGTTAGCTTTCTTATCCACAGGTGTAAAGAATGGGTCACCTTTCTCCTTGTCCATTATGTATTCCTTGATTCTGAGACATACATTTTAATTAATTAATTAAATATTTAAGTATGCATCTAATTAAATCATTCATTTATTTTAATTTAACTTACTTCTCCACACTCTCCGTAGTTTGGACACGGTCAATTTTCTCCTGATTGTGAAGTCCGATTAATATCTGTTGCAAAGTTTCCTTCGAATATTCGGCAGGGTCCGTCATGATTTTTGTGTTTTTTTTTCAGAAAATCCAGATAAGACTACGCCCTGAACAAGATATAGGATAAGACTGGTTGGTCTTGGACGGAGGACAAGATGAAGACGCATTTATTACAGGAAATCATATAAAATCACAGCATTTGTAATTAAATTATGATAATTTTATTGATTTTTCAAACCATAATAGTAATAATGTTCAGCTTATCGATTGGATATGATCGTGACCATAACATGCCACATTTTTTTATTGACTTTGATTGATATTTCAGACAAACCAATAACTTCTTGATTATTAATATTGATTATTACAATTACACATATTTACATGTTTTGTTTTGTAGCAGAATTGATTAGAAAAAATAGGGTTTTAAATGTTTTGTAAACTTTAAAGTACACTTTTTTAAGTCGAAGCAGAATTACAAGTTTATATTATTATATTATCGCTCTGTACATGTTGTACCCAAATCGGACCCCAGTCAGTACAAATAGTGCACGAAGACAGGAAGTGGCGAAGAAGTTATTGATCATAGGGTTTACAAACGAACGTGCATCTTCCAAAGTCAAAAGGTTCCTATTCCGCCAATCATAAATCGTTGATAAATCTTCAAGTGTCACTTGTGGTTGTTGATCCCAGATTTTTGGGACGCAAAAGATTGTGATCACCATGAAACATATCAGGTCAAGAACTGCTCGAATCTGGGGAAAGATAAAGATTATGTAGTTGTTTTAGAACAAGTTTTGCACAATTTGCAAAAAAAAATCTTGCTGAATACTTACAGCAAACATCCTTGCTCGATCATTTCGCATTTGTTCGTGAATTTTCATGTTTCCTGCTGCTGCTGCAATTTCTGGATAAGGAGCGATTGTTGGTGGTGGTGGACGATACTTTTGCATTTGTTCCATAATGGCCATGTCTCCATCGTCTCCTGAGGATGTATGGGTCGGCCTAGTTCTGACCAAGCATCAAGATCAACCAAATCGTGGCCAGGTACAGGCAGTTTGCCAGTTTTGATGCCAGTTTTGAGCAAAAACAGGACCCCATCTTTCTATTAATGACACGGACGGGAGTTTCTTATCAATTAATTTATTAGTATGTCATGTAATCTTTCTTACCACAGCCACACGAAGTATCAAATGCATTTTTTTTGGCTCGCTCGAAAGAGATTGGTGGATTTTGCAAATTGTGCAAAACTCATTATTACAGATTCGTGTATTGATCGACCTGCTATATTTGGGAGGTATTGCGTCCATAGTCCTTCCATCAGTTGACAGCTTTGTGCAAATTAAATAATATGTATATCGCTACCTGCTGGATTTTATGGGGATGTACCGCAGCATGGAAGCTGTCAGCATTTACGGGAACTTAGAGTTACCCGCAATATTTATATGCGTGCTTCTGATATAGTTCGGGTATTTGGGCATTATCTCTATTAACTGGGATCCGATTAGGATACAACATTTTAAAGCTATTAGATATTTAAGTAATTTAATATAATTAATAGATTTATGCTGCTAGTCTATTTAAAAACTTGTACATTTCGAAGAAGAATGGTGTAATTTCTTTTTAAAAAATGTGTATTTCCGGACATAATCCTCACTATGTATATCACATGACGTAGAATAAATCGGAAATAAAAATGTCTTTCTTCTTTCTCTTTTTTTCGGTTGTTTTCCATTGAATTGAATTGCATTGAATTGAAGAAAACATCAAAATAACATTATGTTGTCCTGTATGAAAGAAAGTATGTGAAATGTGAGAATCCAGATTTCTCCATGAATTTTGATCCTATACACATCATAAAGAAGGAAAGAATGAGATGGGAATTTTATGGGATACTTGTGTGTCACTTTCTTCACCGGGTTTAGCGACGACTCTATTTTTCGTGGGAGCATATAATACCCGGGTAAAATACAGATGAAGTGACATGAGTCGCCAAATACTAACTTTATGAAATGTATCAAGTGAGGATGACCCGCACTACTGGACTGTATGGAAAAATAACACATTATTATTTTTTGAGTGATATTCGACACGACAAGAAAGAAAGAAAGAAAGATATCACATCATCCATCTTTTTTGGAGGATTTTATTTTATAAGAAAAAGACCTGTTTTGTTGTCAGCTCATCCAGTCCGCATTGTATTTTGTATTCTCTGTTGCTGACTATGAAATGACGAATTGACATGATGTGGGTGGACAAAGAAAAGAAGAAAGTGTAGGAAGAGGAATTTTATGATTTTGAAGGAGAAAGTTCCCGTGTCTGTCAATTATGTCCAGGTTATTATATATATAGTTATCATACATTGCATACTACGTCTGATTGAACTCTGTAAATATTTAATTACGGTTTCTTAAAAATATAACCACAACGTACATTTATACACCTAAATAGAAACTTAGAATTATTTCTTTCTCCTCATTTTTCTTGCATTTAAATTAGATTTAGATCAATCAAAAACCAACTAGAATTTAGATACTTGTGTGATTTATGCCAATTACACATTACATTGCGTAATAATAAGTGACACTTTCCTTGTTTACTTGTCACTCAGTCATGCAGTTACATGATAAGCCAAGTGAAGAAGGAATTAATCCATTATTCATTGAATAAAGCGTCACTTTTTGTTTTATTCGAAGTCAAATTGTAGTCAAATAGTCACTGACTCAAGAAGTGTCACCACCAAAGATTAGATCAGAACTGACATCACATTGACGACGGATAATAATGTGATGTGGTTGGTGAAAGTGAAAGTCAAAAGTTCCAGATCAATTTGTTTGCCCTGAATTGGATGTCAATTCGGTAGAGAAAGGTCGCGGAGAAAGTGAAATTGACTGTTATTTTTCTGGCAAAGAAAAGATGGTAATTTACATTTTATTTTATTTTATTTTTGAAGCTTTTGTGCTTTGCTTTACTTGTTTGTGTCAAAAGATGAAGAAGAAGAGAATTGTCAATTCATTCATTCATTCAATGTCTTATTTGGAACCCAACTTGTTTCTCCTGTCAAGTCGAGATTTCAAATATTCATCTCACATGTCATTTCATGTCACGTCAAGAAATCTTGAGAGGTAAATCATATATAAATAAAATACATAAAGTGATATTTCACGCAGATGGATTATTCCTAAGAGAAAGTTGGTGAAAGCATGAGAGAGAGAGAGAGATTGTCGTTCTGAATTATAGTCACGTTTTTTAAGAGTGTCACATTGCCTCGTCAGCTCTGGATTAGATGGTTATGGTAATGCAGGATTGGATTCTTACGTAAATTTGCGTTAAGTGGTTTGAAATAACACTTTTAAAATGAAACGATTCAATTCAATACACCCATTAATAACATCACATTGCCATTTATTTGATATATTTCCATATGTATGTACTACTACCACCACCGCATGCCTAGAATTAATCATGCCAATGGATCCGCAATCCAATTGACTAAATAAATCTCATTCATTAGAAGGATCACTTTCACCGCCACTGGCTTGGCTGGAGTCAATTTGCATTCGCTTGTGTATAGTGTGATTATTCATAATTGCCCGATTTGTTCGGTTTGTTCGGGTAGTGTGGATCTGATGTAATGTGTAATGTAACAAGAATAAAAGAGGACATTATTATTATCTGTCTGCTTTGGTGCATATGGACTGTGTAATTAGTGTAATAACACGATACGATGCATATACATGTATGTATGCATTCAATACAGGCAGTTTGATTCATTTCATTTGTGAATTGGGAGTAATCATAATTGCGCAATTTGATGATGATGATGAAAGGGTTTGGTTTGGTGGAAGGGTTTTCTATTCTGTTCTTCTGTAATGGGAGCCCTATGATTGTGATTGCCTCTTATTTAATGGGAAACTTGAAAGAAGACAAATTGTCCTAATTTTCAAATATGTTCAAGGTATTTGATTAATAATTATACTATATAATAGCTAAAATAGTACAAAATTAGGGGTAAATGAGGAATTAAGGGCTAAATTTAGTATTATATTTCATCTTTGATCATGCCGTGGGTTGGGTTGGGTTGGGTCTAATCTGTATTTGCGGATAAAAGAGGAGGATGGATTATTCTGCTTGTTTGATTAGTTCAGCTCATTTCAGTTGAGTCGTCATTGGATGGTGGTGCAATGGAATATGCGTCATATTCTTACGTCGGTACAATTGTAATGAAAGGTGACCATTGACGATGGATAGATGGATGGATGACGGGGAAAGCAAGAAAGAAAGAAAGAGAAAGCAACCCTCGAGGGAAAGTTTGCTTTCATTACGGTAATAATCATATACTCACAGCGGATCTCATACCGGCATTTCAACTCACACAAGGAGATGAATTGTATGGATTTGGTGGGTGGATTGGATTGGATGTGCATATAATTGCCCCTTAAAGTGTAAGTAGGTAGGTATCGTGTTATTAGTATAAACAAATGTCTCTTAATAAATAAATAAAGTAAATGTGTAAATTGGTTGATTTCCTTCCTCTACAATTTCCGAAATTCCTGTGATTTTGATGATTGTT
>JAQFZJ010000837.1:0-16173 GCA_034695645.1 Folsomia fimetaria
CTCGTTCGTCGCATTGCCTATATGCATGTTTGTGCAAAATTTCATCCAAATCGGTCAACGCGTTCTTGAGTTATCGCAAGACAGACAGACAGACAGAGGGAGACGGACAGACCGGGTACATAAGCCCTAGTTCGGGCTAAAAATGCAAACCAAAACATATTAACATTGGATTACATTTATTTCACAAGTAGTGTATTCATATATATGTATGTACTTTCTGATTTAGGATCAATACTATTGATCCATGAAGTAATTTATGATTTCTGAGCAAGCTAATACAATTGATTAAATTGAAAAATTTATTAAACTTACAATCCTTTTGAGCCCAGTTTTATGGATTTGGGACATTTCAGAACAATACACTCTTTGCATCCATTTTTTTCGTCAGACGCGTAACTTTGTTGAAACTATAATATAATGTCACAATATTTCAAAACTCAAATATTCGGTGTTTTTGAAGCATATACTGACATACTCGAGTCAAGCATACTGTACGGAAAGTGCCCGATAAACTTCAATCCGGACGGGGCTCACCTGCGGTTGGATCTCAAATCTCGGAAATACCGCACCTTTTGGATCCGACTATTATATTGTGCAATCTTTGCTTGGATCCCATCTCTTTTTATGGTTGCAAGATACCTGCTCAACTTGATAGCTCCATCGTCCGAATTTAAGGACCATGTTCCCATTTGGGTGATTGGGGTGTATTCAATATTTGGGGTATTATTTGTCATTATTATTTTATTTTTTGTTCCAATATCCATCAAGCACAAGTTAGTAGTAGTGCTCCAGAAGCATCTATACCAACTACTGGAACAGGAATACGATTGTAAGCCGAAATGCATACATCTTCCTATTTTCCTTTGAACTTTGACCTTTGAACTATTCAGGTTGTCCCAAACGCAAAAGTGGGGTCAAAATGAGCCTAAAAATCAATCGCATTGCAATCGCCGTTTGTCGCAGCTATATAATAATCCCCACAGTTTTCGGTACACTATTCGTAGTTTTGGGTTTGGATCCACTCAACTACATTTTGGGGCGAAGGGAACATGGGGCACTTCAAGTCGCATTTCTATTAATGCGATTTTCAGCATTTCTCATCATGCTATGGGAAGGATCTAGATGCATTGTCATCATGATTCTGGTCATTCTCTTCATAGCAAACGTATTTTCCAGAGCATTGCACATGTGGAAGCATATCATAAAGTTGGATGTGCTACAAGGATTGTTATTGTATTGTCAAGCAATCCTTCTTTTCACAATAATACGTGGGCCACTAAATACCATGACGACTTTCACCCTATTCGTTGGATTCGTGCTTCAGGTAGAATCTTAAAACCAAAATAAACGTAAATTTGTTTACGACGCATGCGCACTTTTCTGCAGGTCATGAGCAACTACGCCACGCTGACGTTTTATGGTCTGATACCCATGATGTACTACTTGATGATTCCTTACACCGCGCTGGTATGCTGGATGGTCCTAACAGCCCTTATTTACCTCATGGCGAGGGCATATGAAGAAGGTGCAGAAGGGCTAAGGAGCTTGAAGGACAGTTGCCCCTCAAAAAACGCGGTATTGTTCAAACGAGTAAAATCTGTGAGAGTACTATCATTCCAAACATCTGCTGGATCAACGCCAACCCCAATCACGAAGGAATTCAAATCATCATATTTCTATAATGTTTTGGACTACACGATTTATTTTGTGTTAGGATTTCCAGTTAAGTCGCTCTGAGCAAAGAAAGACAAAGAAGAATGCAATCTTCTTTTCAAAAATTTATACTTGTATTTGAAGCTCACTTAAACCAAAATGAAGCCATCAAAAAAACAATGCAGCATTTCCATATTAGGTAATTGTAGCTCATCGCTAATAACTATTCAAAATCCAAGTACATTATTCAATTGTTGCCAATTGAAATAACTTAGCCGGAGATTTTTGTTGCTATTTCAATTCAATTCATTACACAAATGAAATATCGTAAATGAATCTTATTCCTGTTAATTAAAAAGAGTTTCCTGAGTAGTTTAAAGCAAGTAGAAAAACTTATTTATATTTGTTCCATGTTTATAGTTATCCTGCATATAACTTTGACGAAGTTGCCATCTGGCCGTCAATTTAATCAGGATTCTAAATCTTTAGAAAATTCATCAATTATCGCAAATGAATTATTTTCACAATCCA
Organism: Folsomia fimetaria; assembly: GCA_034695645.1. Classification (NCBI taxonomy): domain Eukaryota; kingdom Metazoa; phylum Arthropoda; class Collembola; order Entomobryomorpha; family Isotomidae; genus Folsomia; species Folsomia fimetaria. Next base: position 2,185 of record JAQFZJ010000837.1, read on the forward strand.
ATTTTGAGCCCAGTTTTATTGATTTTTAAACTTCATTTCTTTTTCATTACGAATTCAATGGAAAAAATTCCTTGTTCTTAGAGTTAGCTACAATGCCACAACCTTTCAAAACACACATATAATTGCAAGGATTTTGAAAATTGTATCCCACAATTTTGTTTAGCCCGTTACATTTGCCTAGAATGCACTCGATTACCTGCTTTGCTTTGTCTAACTGTTTAGCGAAATTATATAATCTAAAAGATGTGGTGGAACTCCGTCCTCGAAACATTGGTATCGTTATTTCTTAAATCAATGCTTTTCTTCAATTAACCTAGTTTGGCTGGGCAGATATTGTAGTTTTTAAGTGTTACATATATAGCTATAAGTTTTAAACAGAAAACGATTTGTACAGGTGGGAGCAACTCTTTTTGTGAAAGTTATTGACCAGCTTTATTTACCTAAATCGTTAAGTAATAATTATACATTGTGATGTCAGTGATGTGATGTAGGCAATGTTGGCATTACATGTGGCTTCAGTTCTACGTAGCGTAAAAAATTATATAAGAAAAAATAGTTTCGAGGTCACATAGTTCTCCGAGGTATTCCCCAGATGTTCAGACATTTGTTGATAATTTAAAGTTTTAAAATACGATATTGAATATACATATTTGTCACCTTTTACTAAACACAACTTGGTTTGGAGCCAATGGACGTTGGCACTGGCAACTATGCTTAGACTATAACTCGACAACCAATGGTTGGGTTGGTATGGGACGGGATTCAAAGGGCCTATGTCGCGCATGGACCTTTGCTAGAAACTCTATACAGGTTCCAGCTGACGGGCCGGGGAAATCTGACCGGAGCCGAGCCTGCAAGGAGTGTTCAGAAAACGCCCATAAATCCAGATGGAGGAAAAACCCGCTGTGTAAGCAGACCAAACTGTTTCTCAAGGAGCCCTATCAGGGAAACTTGGGAAACATTATCAAATTATGCCGGAATTCACTGCGTCTGATTGGTGCAGGTAATTACGGGGCACAACATCCTTAACTCTCACCTATTTAAAATGGACCTGGCGCCCTCCCCGTACTGTCTATGTGGGCTGGGGAAGGAAACAGGGTACCATTTTATAGTTGAGTGTGCTTGTCATCCAATGACTAGACTAGTAGTACTCGAAGGGCCTTACTTGACCTCTGAGGAATTACTAGATCTACCGTTCGCCAGGTTAGCTAGGTATATTGCTAGGACTGGGAGATTTATGAGTGATCGCGAATTGCATGTTTCGCAATAGGAAACGCAAGTGTCCTATGGGGAGTCGGCAATTAGTCTTTAAATATAAAAACGGTGGACTATTTTAATTTGGATGTAGAAGGAGTTGAGATCCAGGTTTTAAAGACGATCCCATTTAAAACAGTTTGTCGCAATGATTTATTAAAGATTAATTGTGGATGTAAACTACTTTTATATTTTACATAGACGCTTGGAATTGAAATGCATAAGCGCGTTAAGTTTGAAATTGCGGAGACATTTTATGGGTTAAAAAGGATATAAGTTGCAATGGTTCGACATCGAGACTGGATATTTGCGAATCTAACTAGGAATGTTTTTCCTGTGTGTGTTGAGTTGGCGGTTGCCACTGGATACATTTAGTGCATTAGGCAATATTAGTGACCCAATCCATAAAATTTTCCGTGTAAAAATCACATCCGGCCGGGATGTGACGACTTTAGTGACGAAAAATCGCCACTTTTCCCCATGTAAATCAAGCGGCCGCTCCCTCCGTTCCGCCTCCTCCGCTTCTCCCTCTACTCCTCCCACGCTTCTACTCGCACAACAAACTCGCACTCTCCTAACTTTTGTGTATCAGAATGATTTTTTAAATTGACCAATTAAATGTTTTTACCAATTTTACAAGTTGCCATTTCTTTAAATTATTTCGCTATTTCTCCTACACTATGCATATTGTTTATATTATAACCTACAGAAATTCTCACCTTAAATTAATTTTCCTCCATTTCTTCCTCAATGTGATTTTGATTTTCCTCCATCTCTTCCTCAATGTGATTGTGATTTTCAATAAAAAAAATGTTGGAAGCAAAGATGCGTCTTGCAATGGGCACAACGGATGAAATTACCATTCGGACACGCGTCAATCTCACAATTATCACGATCAAATGTAAATACAACTTCATTCACATTTCGAAACTGGATTCTGTCTGGGGTATAAGTACAAGCATTTACTAAATATTGATAAAAACATTTAATTGGTCAATTTAAAAAATCATTCTGATACACAAAAGTTAGAAGAGTGCGAGTTTGTTGTGCGAGTAGAAGCGTGGGAGGAGTAGAGGGAGAAGCGGAGGAGGCGGAACGGAGGGAGCGGCCGCTTGATTTACATGGGAAAAAGTGGCGGTTTTTCGTCACTAAAGTCGTTACGTCTCGGCCGGATGTGAATTTTACACGGAAATTTTTATGGATTGGGTCACTAGTATTGCCTAATGCACTAAATGTATATAGTGGCAACCGCCAACTCAACACACACAGGAAAAACATTCCATGTAAGTCATAGTAGATATCAGGAATGAATATAAAATATTTTGATATTTGAATCTTAAGCTAATTGTGTAGCTTGAGTCATCCTAAAAATTGAGAAATAGATATTTTATGAGATGATTCACGTATTGAAAATTATTTTAATTATTAATTTTAATTATTAATTATTAAAATTATTAATTTCAAAATTTAATTACTACAATTGGGTGATTTATTACTACTGGCAACTGGCATTATACAATTGTGCTTATAACCTATCAGCCTTTTTAACACAAGTTTCATACGTTACATTAGTTTCTTAATACTACAAGCAAGCCAAGTTTTGCTTTTTATCATTTCAAGGTTAACAGAATCATAAAGGTTCCAGTCAACACGGCTTCCAGGAAATTTACCACCGTCATATTAGTCACCATTATATATCCCGGGTATCCAAAATAAATCGGTTTACATGACCTTCTAAACATTACTAATAATTTACGATCCCTTTCCTCCTCAAAGTTCGCATACCTCCATGAACTAATCCATTCCGTACTTTTGTTATGAACAATTGCCGAACATTTCAATAATGCACTCCATTCAAGAGTGAATATTGGAACACAAACCGTCAAGACCAACAAATTAATAGATTCCGAACTCATATTGAAATGAAAACCTTTCCCGTATTTTGAAATGACCGTGTACGCCCCAATAATGCCAAACTCGGCCATGACTGTTTGCATTGGGAGAATATAGATACCGTACGCTTTGTTAGTTGCCATCATCAAGAGTTGTGCACTTCTAAAAACAATGGGTAGATTCGCACTGGTTCGAATGGATTCCAGTGTGTGCCAATTTTTATCGCAAATTTTTGAAGGGATCTTTAAACCATTGAAAATTGGCATTACCGCCACTGTGCCGATACATGCGATAATTATGAGGAACTGAAAGTAGAATCCGATACAGCATGTCATGTGACCAAAAGTGAGTAACCATGGAATAAAGTAGAGTCGATATAGGAATGAATCCTTTGGGAAAATGTTGATAAGATGGACAGGGTTATCCGTTGCTATGGCGGCGTGCAAGGTAACCAGGAATGGAAGAAGTGCGCATGTGCAGAGTGAATATCGTTTACACCAGGTCCAGTAGAAGTTGAAGGTTTTGTTCAATTTGGCAGAAGTATTGCAATTTATCCATTTTTCATGCGCGACTTCAATGAATTTGAGACCACTGTTGAAATGTGATGCGATCGTGTGTGGGCGACAGACTATGATGCATTGTTGAATATTTATACAAAAGGTTAAGTAGATAATCATTGTGACGAAATGAATTTGCGAGGACTCTCCGGCAAGCCTGAATCGAATATATTGCAGAATTGCGAAAATTAGCTGGACTAAGACAGTTATGTAACAGGTTATGGAATTAGCTTGCAAAAAGGGAGTGACGGAGAGTAAGTTAGTTTCTTTGTCCCATTTGAATGGTAGCCCGAAATATTTCCCGATTTGGATGTATTGAGCAAAGTTTTTGTAAAAGAGAGGAGTTGCCATGGTTTAGTTGCAACGGTTGATCTACGCAAAATGTTTCAACTTTAGCATCACTTTGGCCTTTTAGGTATGCAGTTACATATGCAATTTGAATGCCAAGGTTTCTATGCCTTAGCTTAGCTATTATAAAAGTGAAATGTTTATGCTTATGTTTGGTTTTGTAACCGGCGACCTTTCTATAAGTGTATGTACATTATATTAGTTCTTCCGCTTTAGAGCGGAGAGTTTGATTTGTGAACATGCGAATTAAGTAATTTAGTTAAATGCAACGAATTCATCTTATAAAACCATACAAATCAAATGTCATTATTTAGCATATTTATTTTAGTAATTGATCATTAGTTCAATATTTAAAGTTCGTACGGCGAACATAATTATATTGTCCTTGAATTATGCTTTTAGACCTTATAAAATCAATAAGTTAATGCCGTCCTTCTTCCCACGCGTTAATATAACGGTAACAATTCGACCGAAATGGCATAATTACTTATAATATCTTTTATACTGTTTAAAAAATAAAAAAATGTTACTAATTAAAGCTTATATGTTAGGAAAGAGTTGGCGGCGTTTACCCTTTAAAGCAAGTACTACCCTAAACGTTCCTTTCGTAACACCCTGTATGAATTTAAGGACCGTCATTTTTGTCACTCTCATATTTCCCGGGTATCCAAAATAAGCGGGTTTACATGATTTTTTGAACTTTCTGAAATATTGTATATCTTGCTTATCTCCCCAGTTCGCATATTTCCAGGAATGAATCCACTTTCTAGTTCCAAAGTCAACTCGTGCTGCAACAGTTAATACTGCAATCCATTCCATCATGAAGGACGGAACGCAAACAATCGTTAGAAAAAGGTTGATCGTGTTCGAGTTCATGGTCCAATCAAAGCGATTGTTATATTCCGCGATAAATATATACGCCCCAAAAATACCAGATTTCCCCATCAGCATATGCAGCGGGAGAATATATACACCATAGAGGGTGTTAGTAAGCGTCATTAAGAGTTGGCCGCTTCTGTATACAATGGGGATATTTGTGACTGTCCGAATTCCAGCTAGTGGTGCCGGCAAACTCGAATTTGAAGGAAACTGTAATCCGCTAAAGATATGGAATATAGCGACTGGGCCAAGGAACGCGATAATCATGAGAAAATAGGCAAAGAATCCAAGCGAACACATGACGAACCAGAATAAGAACAACCACGGAAAGTAATAGATTTTGCGCATGAGTGAGCCTATTGGAAATATGTTGATAAGATGGACAGGGTTACCAGATGCTAATGCGGCATGAAGGGAGACAACAAAAGGCAGTATGGCACAAGGCATGATTGAGAATCTGTAACACCAAATCCAATAAAAGTCGAAGCGGTTGTTAACCTCTTTTAGTTCGTTGGGTTCAATCCAGCGCTCTTGAGAAACATTGAGGAATTTTATACAAGTGTTGAAAAACGATGCGGTTGTATTTGGACGATATGCTGGAATTGATATCAGGATATTTACAAATATCGATATGTATATTACCAAAGAAATGAAGTGGATATGTGTAGAGTCGGCGGATAATTTGAATCGGATGAATTGAAGAATTACGAATATAAGTTGGATTGAAATACCAAGATGACAAAGGATCGTGTTTGCTTGTAGGGATGATGATACTGACAATCTTTTAGATTTCGGGCTCCATAGAAACGGAAGACCAAACGATTGCGAGATGAGAATAAACTGATCAAAATTTTTATAAAATAGTGATGTTGCCATACTTTAAATGATTGGAAACCTGACGAAAGAAATTCATGCAAGAAGTGCATTTGCAAAATAGAAATTAGTCCATTGAAAATGAGACTACGATTAACTAAAATGGAAGCGCGTGTATCCATGAGGTCAACAATTTATGTCAGGGTTATAAAGATAGCAAATCGTTGCAATATTTCGAACATTCTTGTATCTTGGTGCATGCAGCAATGGGTTCGGACCCAGAAGCAAAATTTAATTTCAACAATTTCAACAATTGTAGAAATGGAAATTATGTTCCATTAAAATTAATGGGAAATAAAAATAATTATGCCCTTCTTATTATTCTTACGGTCAATATGCACGTTACTTTAATATCTGTTTACGTCACAAGTTATGCATATGATTTTAGATCGTTATTAAAATCAACTGAAACTGGAAGGCTTTTAAATAAAATTAGCCAACATTCAAACAAGTAAGAGCGTAATACACGTAATGAAGCGGGTGTATTATTAAATTGTATTTCGTATTATTTTCTTTTTTTGCTTGCTTTCCTTTGTCCAAGAAGTCCCAAGTATTTCACAAATCAACGCCAACAAACCCAAGCACGCCCCAAGCCCAAAAAGACCAGTCAATACTACAAAATTTCTGGTTTGCAATGGTTTGGGTGTTTTTCCCATCTCCTTCATTCCAAATTGAGCAATTCTCTGTTTGAACCTGGCATAGCGGGAAGAGGTCCTTTGTTCCCAAGACAGCCTACTTTCCCCCTCCCGCCTTTCTTCATCATCATCCTCATCGACTTCGCTATTTACAAAAACTTGTGCGAATAAAAGTTGCAATAGATGTATCGCCATGACGTGCTGCACTAGCTCCTGTTCCTTGCGAAAATGGTCTAATATTCCTGAATCCATCATTAGATACAATGTCTTCAATATCCCGCCATGTTTTGGCGCTTTATGATTAACCGCCCAAAATTCCTGATTTACGACTGCCTCCCTCCCGATACCGTAATTGTTGACATCGTACCTCAGTTTAATAGCATGTAACAGCGTCTCAAGTATGACGGCGTCGTCCATCAAGTTGTACTTACCGGTTAAAAAGTCCATGGCATTAATGTCGACGCTTTTATTATATTTCGACAACAAAAAGGTAAAAGGCGATGGTGTCATTTTACCCCATATTTTTGCCTCTGCGTTTAATACAGATTTCACATCTGAATTCTGTCCAGGACGACCTCGTTGCCCGATCCCAACTATCTGGCGCGGATCGGCGCTTAGTTCTTCAAACGTTTGCGTATAAGTCGACGGTGCCGGTGTCATTAGAACGTTGATGAGCCTTCCTCTGTAGGTTGATAGAAGGAGAAGATTGTAGCAAAGCCATCCAGTATATATCAGACATAGATCGCTTCTTCCAGAATGTATTACGCGCATAAGTCCGCCATGTGCCACGCACTGTTCAATTTGCGCCCGCATCAGAAAAATTGCAAGTGTTACTGTGTTAATGGGTTTACAGTTTGGGCGCAAGTGGAAATACAACTTTAGAAAAAGCACCAGGACGACTAATGTCACAATTGACGCAACCGCTATTCTCCAGCCCACTGGGGTAATTAGAGTGCCAAATAGAGAGACCAATTTCTGCCTTCGAACCGTGGCAAACTTGACGACGAATTGTTCTCTGGAATGAATCAGACAACTAAAGGCTTTCTTTTCGTTTTGTTGCGTGTTTGATGATACCCCAAATTCTATGTCGCGCTTAGCGCCATCTTTGGTAAATCGAGTAATACCGCATGAATCGATGCTCAAATTGAGGTGAGACATAATGACTTTGATCACCATTTGATGTCGATCTTTAACCAATCTGCCCCGTTCCCAATTATTATCGGATGATTTGTAGTAGTCGATAAGGATGGACTTTGTGCCGGCAAAATAATTGTCGGCTTTCGACATTCGAGGCACCGATGATCTTTTACCAAATAGTCGACCATATACTTGCAAGCAATTGTCAGGATTGTTGGATTGCATAAAGTTGAATGACATCGAATCTGCCGAAATGCGAATCTTGAGTTTTACCATTGTCTTAGCCAACAAAGAGTATTTTACTAGAACGCGATAAGCAAGTGGGCTTGAAATATCGACAACAAGCGCTAGGGTTATTGGCGACTTGATAAGCACAGGATTGATTTTCCGGGCATGGAATTCCAATTTTGATAGTAATACGATAGGAGCATTATGTAGTTCGATATGTGTTGGTAAATTTGCCAAAATTGTGAGGTTTGGATTAGTGAAATAAGTAGTGAGAATAGGTAACAAAGAACTGAATGAGAGGACAACTGGCAATATGTAAAATGATTGAAGTAAGGCAAATATGTTGAGAAATGACTGACGGAACATTGCATATGTTCAGATCGATATATTTCTGAAATTATAACAATGAATGTGGAGCAGATCGTGTACGGAAAGGAAAATGTCAAGTCGAACTATGCGTTAAATACGACACAGTTTCAAGCAACCTGTAAGAATTGAAATTGAAACGTTTTACTTTCAAAGGTTTAAAAGGTAGTCAAAATGCTCGCAATACTTGATTATCGTTCAATTTAAATAATGCACTTTATACAATAATTGGCCAAATATAACTTATCGAGAATGCCGACTATCTGGGTTAACTGGTTAATTGAGAAGGCGATTATAACATTTCAAAACTGTTGAAGCGAAATTATATCTACAATTACTCATACATACCCCCGATCTCATCAAAGTGTTAATTACATAAAACCCAACTTTTTTAGTTCAATTGTCCGTCTGATCACGGCTTGCTCGCATTAGAGTTTGATAACTAAATTTAACCAGAGGAATAATATGATATTCCATTTAGTCAAAACCCTCACCACACAAAGAACATTATGAGATAAGTACTTAATAACCCCCACGTGCCAGACAACAGTAAATGTTTGCCTGTCCTTCGTGATTAAATACATACTTGTAATTGGCATGTGCATGTCTATAACATAACATTCTTTCTTTTACTTATTCAACGTCCGCGAAAGTATCTATTGTTCCGATCAAATTATCAGTCTAAAGGAAGATTATATGTTACTCACTCTATCGCCAATGATGTATTATATTTGCAATAAATTTATGACAAAATATGCATTTCAAATGGCGGCAATGGTTAAAGTGCCGAATCAGGACATGTAGAAATTGTGTGGTGAACATATTTACAAAGGGGCTTTAATGGGGACATACAGGTGTGAAAGAGCTCTTGGAGACTGCGGGGCGGCATACACAGGTCGCGTGAGAGCAGGGAATGCCTTGGTGGGGGTGGTTTTCTGTGGGAGTGAGTGTAACGATGATGATGGTATTCCTGATGGTCGGCGTGCTGGGAAGAGCTTGCTTAAAGATGTCAATGTTTTGATTAAATATTATACATACTTAACTAATTATCATGGTTACGCATACATGACTAAATTATTATTATTATTGAATTAAATTGAATTTATTGAATATAAATGAATGTTAGAGTGTAAAATAAATTTCGAAATAATGGAGTATTATTGATTTCTTTTTGATGTACATTTAATTTTTGCAAATATTGAATCAGAATGATGCAAATAAAATTTGATTGTGATTTGAATTGATTATATGTTGAATTTTTGGAGTAAAATTATCTATACGGTATACTCAAAGGTTTTCACAAGGAGTACTCTTTTAATGCAGAAAGTTGGAGCACTTGCTGGCCAGGCCGCTGACAAACGGGGATCTGGACTTATTAAAATCTGAGACTTGTCGGGTCTTTCAGATCATGTTTTAGTTATCTCTGGAGTCGAGTCATTATAGCGTTATGGATCGAATGTCCGTCAGCCACGGTCAGTAACCGTTGGACCAACGGATACAGTTTAGAATAGAAAATTTCTCTGGAATAGAGGTGCTGAGAGAAGCGAGCTTTGAGTAAAGCTTTAAGGAGCAGGCTTCCAGAAGGGAGATAAGTATAATTATGGCATATACGGCGATAACGTTGAGGATTAACCGATACTTTCCGGCTTCCTTCCAACGGCTTCCTTATGACTCGAATTCTCCCCGCGATGATATCGCTAATCCCAGCAGTCCAAATTATGACAAATTACGTATGCGTCAGTATTCATGGTGAAATACAAATGCTAGGATTTTTCGTAGTCTCCCTTATATATGTGGATGCGGTAGTTGCAAATGTACTGGTCTTCACACTTGCGTCATGGGTCAAAAATACGCATACTGCATCTGCGTGGAATAACGTTACCTTTTTCTAGCCGCAGGCCAGAGTTGAGGAAACAGGTAAAAGCGTGCGGAGTGATGAAGATAAAGTTTGGCTCGAATTATGTCGATCGTGGGAAGCCGTTGGTTATTCAGAATCTGGATCCTGCAAGCAATGTCACTTAAGTAGATCAGATCGTCGCAGCGAAGAGAAATTTAAAACATTTGTTTTAAAACATTTTCAGTAATTTATTAATTCTTTCATAGCTACATAATTATTCAATATATATGTATTACAGAAGATTATTATTCAAAAAATCTACTTTGTGGCTAAAAATCTCAAACAATTGAACTTTGATCAATCCAAAAACAAGAAAATTGTTATTTGTTCATTTCAAATACATGTAATAAAATACCAAATATTCTTGGAGAAAGCTTAAACAATCAAGCTGGGTCAATCATGCAACTCGATGTACGATTTTGGCGGTTAAAGGGTTTCTAGGTACGAATTGTGTACCTGTCGTGTCGTATCTTTGCCTGGTTCCCAGACGCACTAATTGTTGCCAAATAGCTATTCAAGTCGATTGCCAACTTTAAAAAAATACATTTCCAATTATTGTCTGTCTTGTCTGTCTGTATAATTTAAGTGGTTGATTTAAACTTTTAGGGACTTCAATGCTACCCAACATTGTTATTGTTTGGGAAACTCTGATTTGTATATACATAATTATTTGTAGATTCCTTAAATACAGATTTCTATCCTAATCGAAATCCGATAATTACCAATTAGTACATACAGCCAGTAATTTCGTACCAAAAGCTGATGAATGCAATTAATTGTAAAGCAGCGTATATCACTAGAAGGGTTAAAATATGCCCCACTTTAATCCGCCTTCCTTCTACTCCAGTAAAAGTAGAAACTCTTAAATCTTGGCCACTTTTACCCTGCAAGTACAGCATTAAATTACGACGAATATTCTGCCTTATAAAATTAGTAGTTAAAAATCTTGTGCCCTTCGTAAAGTAAGTCATTAACCCCGAATCCCTCAATCGCTGTAGAACCTTGATCATATCTTTTTTAAATATACTGTCTGCAACTGACATATACATGGCGTGCTTTAATCCTTCCTTTGCTTTGTACGTGATTATTCCCGCACTTCGTTCCAATTCGCCCCGAACGGCATCAACTTCCATCTCAGATGCTAAAAACATTTCATCTTTGGCCAAAACTCTTAAAAACGATTGTGCATAGTCCGACACAATCTTGCTACACTTATCTAATGCCTCACTCAACTTTAGAAACATGATATTTCCACTATTTTGAAATTCCGCCCTAAATATGAAAACTTGATCCGACCCGCGCGATAAACATACAGTCCCATTCTCGCTTTTTAAACCTGATGTGAAATAACTTTTTGATTTTGATTGTAATAGTTGTTCAAAAGTTTGTGGTCCCAAGTGAAATGCTGGTGTTATGAGATGACTGACCAGTTCACCGCGATAAGTTTCAGAAATGATAAGGCAATAGAATAACCATGTTGATATGACGACTCTGAAACTGTTCTTGCTTGATGTGACTTTCTCCAAACATTGGTCAAATAATGGACGAATTAGCACTTCAAATGTTTTATAGTAGGAAGAGCTCTTCTCCTGATTTTGCAAATTCGCAAATATGTTTAGAGTGCAGAATAACAAGATAATACAAATTGCGGTTCCTAGAAAAACCTTCCACCCAATAGGACCCATAATTCCCTTCCAGTTGAACTGAATTGGGGTTGACTTTCCAGTAAAAGTGATTTCATTATACTTTCCGGCAAAGAAAGCTTTATGATATTCAATGGATTTTGAAACTAACTGCTCAAATATTATGGCAGGAGGTTGGGCACAATATGATGACCAAGTTCCATATGTCGAGACACAAGGCGTTACATTTAATTTTGTTGTGATTGTTAATGTAATTAATCTCTTTTCTCCAGTATGAAAAGGTGAGTCAAACCAGTTGCCATTTTGTCCATAAATATTCACATATCCGTTTTCCCTTCCACCAATGTTTGCAAAGTATGCCGGCATTTTATAAAAGTCTGGTGACATATTATTAACAAGATAACTGTTGTTTTTATCTTGAACAATTGGAAACCAAGTCATTTCCGGTAGTATTGTACTTGTCATTTGAATAAGACGGTGATATGATCCAGTTACGTTAACTTTATAGAATTTTAACACTTTAGCAAATGTCTCACTCCATCCTCCCACAAGGATGACATTATCTTCTGATACCTGTATTTCTCTCTGCACTTCCGCTGCACACTTTGTATTGCACCGACTCCTTTCACCGCAAATTAAAATAAATGTTTTCCCAACATATTTTGCCAACCTTTTTATTTCGTGTCTAAATTGTTGTATAAAAATACTATTTATAATGTTTATACGAAACGAAGGGATATTATCAATCTGTTTTGCATGTTGGGCGATGTCAATTATGAAATTATTAAATAAACCCCGATCAAACTGGGAGTGATGATATCCATCTGTATTATTCTTTGGGAAGGTTAGATATAGTATTCGGTATTCAAAGGTAGGCTCAACGTGTGATAAAAGTAGCTGAAATTTCTCACTTGTTGTCTTAAGTTGATTGAAATTGTTAACAAGTTTTGAATTAGTGACAAGAGAAATAATGATAGAAATTAGAAAGAAATACGTTTTCAAGTATTGTATATGCGGCATTTTTGCAATAATTATGCCAAAAATTAACTGAATTGGTGAGTTAGTTATAATCGACACCAACAGGAATATGTAGGTTATTTCTTTAGTATGACAAATAATGTACTAAAGTACTACTAACGGATGCTTATCAAGCTTTTATATATTTGAATAAATGTCGCAAACAGGGGTGTATTGTGGTCAATAATACATTAGAGAATTGAATATTGAACAATGGTTGTTGTCAACATCTTAAGTTCTTCTATCTTTTATCAGTGAAGTATTGTTATCAAAACTCGATATTTCTTTGTATTGCACGGCACGTGATTTGAAGTAGCAACTGCGGCTAATATTTGGGAAGCAATGTGTATCTACGAGTAAGTAAACTTATTATCCATCCGGCCAAACAACCCATTACACAAAAGTAGGGCATTCTCATTCACAGCAAAATTATAAATGAGTAGTAAATATTATAAGTTGTTTATGCCCTTGTCAATTTCATGATGGATAATTTGTCCTTGATAGGAATTTTTTAAAGAAATTTTAAACTTTTTTGTCTCAAATTTCGTGAAATGAAACGAGATAAAATGGCTAATCCTACTTTAAAATGATAATTCGGTGGGAACAATAGATGTTTTTAATAATAGAAGTTGAATAAATACAAGAATGTTATGTGGCAGACATACATATGCCAATTACGACAAGTAACTATTTAATAATGTTTGGTTATAACGGTCTGAGGACTCACTTTTTTAACAAACTTAACAGTTTATTTATACTTATCGAGCTTTCGACAATTTTCCACTGTCTTCATCAGGATATAAATATTTGTTTAAATAGTGAAGGGTTATGATAAAAGTTTTTACAACTGATTGACACTATAATTTTTCCTTGACAATTATGGCATTTTTACAAAAGGTAAAATATTTGACGACTAGATTGGGTTAATTTTCCTCCCGTCCTTGATGTTCACGGTGTGGTTGGCTTTTCGGATATACAACGCATCCTTGAATTTTCTGAAGTGGTATCGGGTTTCTCGCTCTATTAATTGAAACGAGTCCTTATCAATTATATGACCCGGATTTTCTGCTATATGAAGTGCAACTGCTGAATTTTCTATTCGATTATGTCTGACATCAGCAATATCTTCTTCCAATCTTGTTTTGACATCTCTCCCAGATTCACCTATATACACTTTTGGACAGTTTTTGCATCCTAATTTATAGATCCCACTGTCAAGTTTTTCTTTCTTGTCTTTAAAATTGTAAAGTATGGAAGATAAC
>JAQFZJ010000838.1:0-16160 GCA_034695645.1 Folsomia fimetaria
GACATGAAAATTCCACCTGAAATGAAAATTCTGTTTTCTGAACTTGACTGCATCACCTCTTCTATCATAAATATCTTTCTTCTCTTTACCATAAATAACTATCACACAAAAATGCTCAATCTATCATTCTGTCCCATGGCTGGGCTGGAGCCATGCATTCGTCTTACTTCAGTACCTTTGTATGTTTAAAAATTACCTTTTCATTAATAATTCAACTTTCTTCTTTCATAATTATTTACGCTAACAAAGTTTGACTTGTTTGCATTTATGGTTGAAGTTTTTGAGCAATTTTTGGTACGTTTAGCATGCCTCTCTTTACCGCTTTGTAAAATTGCGTTATGCTGTTCTTGCATAACACTGTATTTTAATGAGTATTGATCATAAGTCTTGATTCAAGACCCCATTATGTAGCTCTGCCATAACGGATTCCACGCGATTTTGTTTTTTACTTTTTCGGTTGCTTGATTGATTATCCCTAAAGTTTTACAGACACGAATGCCATCAATCATATTTTAATTGTTTCTCTTTTCGTTTTTTTGCAGAGATGACAAGGTCATAACGGTTGAAAGTAGGCCGAATCCGCAGGCACCCACACCTCCATCAGACGATGGCGTTAACCTCTACACTCTTGCTGGCCACGAATCCTCATTTTAGTTTACCGAACCTACGCTACCCACTCTTAAAAATATGAGAATTGAAATAGAAATCAAAATTGTATTGCTGACGTGCTAAAACTTACGATTATTAGTTAAAATTTTAATTAACAGATACGCCTTATACCCTAAAAGTGAGTATATTAATATACATATAAATCGTGCAACCGTGCAAGGAAGGATATACGTGTAAAGTTATTTTGTAGTGATTAACCATGTAAAAGTCAATTGTTCATTTCGGTAACTGCTGTGCATGTATTTGGTGGAAGAAGCCTCGAGATCGTTATTTAAATTATAGTTCGCTTTTACTTACTCAATAATTTACTAGTCAGATTTAATCTTCCTTGGTTCGAAATATAAAAACGCATCCACAGGACGAGTATGGTATTTAATGACGTTTGTTTTGTTTAATTAACGCTACGACTGGTACACATACCTGGACTTGACTTCAATTTTAGTTCAATGATCGCGTGGAAGAAAAATAGGAAAACATGTAAAACCTCAATGTCAATCATAATTCCTGTATGATTTTTTGAAACGATGTTCATTCTCCTGGATTTTTTAACATGTCTGTTTTTGGATACTTTAACTTTTACAGTTTGATAATGTTTATGAACTAAAAGCTGACTAAAAATATCAGTAATAGCATGTCTTTAAACTAATGCAAGCGATGAGACGTTTCTGCAAACTAGTATCTGGCAATAGTTTTAGTACAAGTTTGATGTATGGAATTTTCATTTCGTTAACCACCAGGATAACATGAATCATGATTATAATGGAGTATTACACACAAAAGTCAATTACATAAAAGTACCTACATGAAATATATAAAGTCATGACAAGAGTGCCTTTGGTCTGGAGTATAAGAATTAATGTACTTTTCGTACAATTTGTATCTGCGGATTTAGAATAGAATTGTTTTACAATTCCGTTAAAAGAGTTGAGTTGATTTCTACCTTTTGTAGACCATATCATTGGAGAGTAAACTGAATGATGGACATGAACTAAATAAATATATTGGTTGGAAAGAAAAAGAAAATTGATAGATTACAATTATTGTTTGAACCACTTGAACCACAACAGTTACGACCTTTATCGATGGAATAGTCTAGTAACATTTATTGAACTACTTTTGAATTCCTTCCTTGCCTTCGCTGAATTATTGAGTGAGCTTTGAGCCTGGCATTTTCTTTTAATTTAAATGACAACATCATGGAGAAATGCTCTCATGCATAAGTTATGCTCTCTTCGTAATTTTATTACTGGGTAAACACATACGTAGCTTTTTTTTTAAATGTTTTGAGTTTTTGACAGCATTGTCCATTCCTTAAATTTCAACCCGAATCGGAATGCTGGGTTGTTGAATTTGAAGTTTTTGAATGTCATAAAGAACCGGTTTCAAAATGCAGATGAGGAACTTGTTACAGTCTGAAGGGTTCTCCAAACTGCTCACAATTTGTGGTGGACTTTCAGCCATAGGCTCAATTATCTTGGGATGGGGTGGTATCCAGTTTGGCATTAAATTGGCCATTGCGAAGGTTAATTAACTAATTTAATAACTATAAAAAGTAATACCGAATGAAAATGTAAAATTATAAACTTTTAATCTGGACCTTCAGATGATGCGATTAGTCCCTGGTAGCTCAGTTTGGGAGACCTGGAAAACCGTCCCACTCCCAGTCTACATAAAATTCCATCTTTTCAACATTACAAACCCTGAGGAAATTGCGAATGGGGCGAAACCATTTCTTTCGGAGATGGGTCCTTACACATATTTGTAAAGAAATTATGTAAATCATAGCATGAGAATGTCAGTTTATGCATGCAAGCCTTAAAACTGTTTACAGGGTGGATTTCGACAAATTTGATTTCGCCAGGAATGACACACTCGATACGATTTTATACTCACCCACCCGGACGTACTACTTTCAACCGGACAAGTCTAAGGGGAAGGAGGATGATTTGGTGACCTACGTAAATGTCATGCTCGTCGTAAGTTCCCTTGGTCAAATTAAGTACTTCAGACTTCGACTTCGACAAGCGAAATCGTAGAATGAATCACAAATTACAGACCGTGTCTCACATCGCAAACGACTTCACTGACATACCCACCATCCTTGCCACGCTGGACAAGATGTTAAGGACCTCTTATTCCAGGGGGTGTCAATCCAACCATACCTCGACCTTTTAAATGACCCCTTCGTACAACGGGCTGGGTCTTTCGAACTCCCAAAGAATTACGAGGATGGAACCTTTGCCCTTTTCAAAGGGGTTTGTTGAGATTTCGGAAATATTTTTTGCTTTCACTTTCTCCAAAGTTTCAAAGGTTTGAAAAACGTTTAGAAAAACGGGACTACAGACGTCCGTTGGGAGGTTCATGCCGGCATCCAAAACAGCCAGGAGCTGGGAAAAATCTACAGTGTTGACGGCCAAAGAAAACTTTCCCTGTACAAGGATGACTCTTGCAATTCAATTAACGGGACGGATGGGACGCTGAATCCACCCTTCGTCCTTCCTGGCGTTACAGAACTTTCCGTCTTCATTCCAGAGCTGTGCAGATCAATTGCGTGGGAATTTCTCAAGGAGGTGGATGCAAGTGGAATCCCAGTTGCAAGATATCGATTCCCCAAGATTAAAACACCAAAGGAAGATCCAAGCCTGGCATGTTTCTGTCCTCACGAGGACTTGGAGGAGTGCGAGGTGGAAGGGATTGCCAATTTGGTAGAGTGCTTTAATGGTGAGTGGGATTGAGATAAGCCAAATTAAAGGAGAAAGTCATGAATAGGTTTAAAAATTAAAGGGATTTTGTATTTAGGAGCACCCCTTCTCTACTCAAAGCCGCACTTTCTCCAAGTCCAAAAACGGGTTCGAGACCAAGTCGAGGGTTTGAGGCCAAATCTAATCGTACATGAGTCAGGGCTTGATATTCACCCGGTAAGCTTATCACTGATACGAAGTTATCGGTTAGACATGCACATTATATTGTGGCTGTGCTTGTGTTCGATGTTTCAAGAATTTACATATTATTATCACTTTACGTATTATGTAGCTGACCGGGGTCACGGTGAGTGCCAGCATAAAAATGCAATTCTCAATCGAACTCATCCCATGGGAGTCGATGCCAAGTTTTAAGACGGCTTCAAAAGCCATTGTACCCTTCGTTTGGATTGAGCTTGTGAGTTTTGTTTTGTCACAAACTTTGTTAAAATTAAATCAAATTAGACATTTCAGACATAATCTGAATTTTTTGCACGTGTCCTAGCTGGCAGAACTGACCGGTTTCACCTACGTCATACTCTATCTACTTTGTCTATTTTTGAAGCTACTTCCAATTCTAAGATGGCTCGTACTTTTGGGCTGTCTGGGCGTAATGTTCCTTGGCCTATTTTTTGGTTATCGATGCCGCAAGAATAACAAGGTGGGCCAAACGGTGGATACTGAGATAGATGAGCAGGACACTAAGGCAGAGCATGAAATGTGGCTGAAAAAGTTTAATAAAAAGCATGTCCCGGATTTGGATGAGGAAACGAAACAGTGATTGGATTCGGATTGCAGACTTGTCCATTTTAACAATTTCAAACTTTCTTTATCACAATTAATTAACACAATAAAAAAACATCTTATCTAAAATAAATTGGTCCCATACATGTTTTAATACCACACCACCTAATTTCAATCACATACTTGTTGTTTCCACTACTGCAACTGGTTTATAGCTTTTCTTCGTATTTGTCGTATTTGGCACGGTTGGTGATTTTTGTTTTGAGTCGTTAACCACTCGACGAAGGGCTGGGCTCAGAAGCGATTCGTCCACCTCCGTTTCTTGAGGGTACCACAAGCTTATGATGGACCCCAAAAGGATTGTGATTGTGAAGCCAATAAGTGAGTACCACAGGTAAGAGATTTTGTAGAGGTAAAAGTATTCATCAGGCCTATTGAGCATCAAGGTAAATCATTAACCGGAAGAATTACATAAGTTCATTTGAAAAATTTAGTGGTGGTGGTTTGCATACGGTTGTCCCGAAGAGGATGAAGGACACGAGGAATTTGACCAAGTTGGACAATCTTGATCTGGCAGTGGGGGTATTCTTCTCGTGGGTGGTTTAGGACTGCCAAACCCAATCCAAAGGCCAAATGCTAGTGCTACAAAAAACGAAGTGACGGCGGCCCTTTGGCTCACAAAAGGCATCATCATTCCTATAATTTAGAAACGATGTGACATATAAAATCATCCAATTCAAATCCGATTCGTTTGTGAGGGTTTAATATTTTATGCATGCTTCTCACCCACCTAAAGTGAATAGGCCTAAAAGAGGTCCTCCCACAACGCCAAAAATTGTCATTGATGCAGTCAGCACAGTTGTGAACTGCTCTGCAACAAAGGCTACAGCAATACTGGAAACTCCAAAGATTAAAGCTATCGACTTCGTGAAAAATGGAATGGTGGCAGGGTCCACTTTCACGACCTTGTAGTCAAGTGCGGGCTGAGATGTGTATGTTAAAAATTATAACTGCTAAATACCAAATGCTCAATTTCTCGTTCAAGTCTTTCAAATGGATACCTGCACGAAATCCTCCCATGCAACGGCGGCGAGAGAATTTATAGCTGTGGAAATTGTTGAAAGAGATCCGGACATTGGACCAGCAATAAAAAATCCGGTTAGTCCTGGGAAATCTTTGAAAGTTTCCAAAACGAAGAGTGGAACTAACTAAAAGAGCAAAAAGTAGAACTCAACAAATGCATAGGTGACAAATCACAAATAAAATCCAAACCTGATCAGATCTGCAGATACGTTTCGAAATTAAAGGATCACATTCTCGATACCGGACATACATCAAGAGCCCCAAAAATCCGACGGAGAAACTCAAAATCACAACAAAAAGCGAGCTAACAAACAGGCTCCAACGTGCTGAAGATAGATTTCTAGAAAAACACAAAATGTCAAATTTTTCTGGGAAAGGCCAGTAAAAACACAAATTTCTTTCACCGACCTAAGTGTCCTCAGTCGCTGAATTTGAGCTTGGTTTACGGCATGCAAACTTAGAAAGGTGAACAAACCACCGATTAAAGTGCCCCATACGGTGTGTCGTGTTGTTGGGTCTAGGTCAAAGCTGAAATATGTACAAACCAGATAAGAACTTACAATATATTGTCAATTACAGTTATCCAAATTTATTATAAATTTGACAAACTTGAAGAACTCAATGTGACCACTTTCTTGCACAACGGATAAAACATGTCCCACCGATCCAACGTCGGACAATCCTTTGATAATCACGGCAAATATTGCTGTGAACATTAAAGTGCCCTGCAGTTCAGTCAAATTTTAATTTTAATCACATTCTTAAGAAGTTGCATAGTCCGTGGCTGATGACTCACTTGCAACAAGTCGGTTACTAAAACGGCTTTTATGCCACCAATTGTTGAGTAAATGGCACATACACTTCCAATGCTTAAAATTGCAGCCATCTTGCTCACACCCGTTACAGCGGAAATGGATAAGCTTGGAGCATACAGAACCACGCCCATGTACAGGGTCATTTGTAGAGAAAATGCGTAGGCTACAGCCAGTCTCGCATATTGGCCGAATCGTTTATCCAAGTACTGTTAATTAAGGATTAATATGTAATATGTAAATTGCATAAATATTGCAAAAGTAATACATCATACTCGTACATACTTGATACACACTAATTTTGTCCCCGCTGTTAAAGAATACGGGAAGGAAGACGTAATTCACGATGGGAGATCCGATGACATAACTGAAATTAAGGAGTAGGTATTGTGTCCCATACAAATAGTTTTCAGAGCTGGTTCCCAGAATTGTGACGGCAGAAATGAAACTCGTCATTAGTGACATTGTCACGGGCAGGGAGGACATATTTCCATCGGCAAGCATGTATTCCTGAATGAAACAGCGTCCCATTAGACAGATTTAGATTTAATATTCATGAACTTGAGAAAAATTAATCCGTACCTGAACCGTTTGTTGCCGTCCTCCGGAAAATCGATAATATATTCCGATGGATATTGAGATGAGAAGAAATATTCCGAAAACGACATAGTCCCACGTTCCTACTGTTTCCATTTTGATTTGGTATCAGGAATTAATACGCCTTAGGAAATTGAGACTGAAATGTAGAAAAGTACAGTTGTTTAAAGGATTTGCAGTCATTCCATGAAAATCCAGATGCACATTTATTTAGCTGATTAATAAGTACTACGAGGTAAAAGTTTTGTCGTTACAATTTTAACTGTTGTAGAACTGCTCCATCTCCTTCAAATTTCAATCACAGCAATTCTCAGAATTATCTTTGTGCTTAATTAAAAGTTTCGTGGTAATCAGTCGACAATTTTTAGATGAATGTTTTTCTAATAAACAAAACGAGATTCATTCTGGAATGTAAAAAATAATCTTCCTGAAGCACATCACATGCAGTTCAAAGTGATTTCGTTTCCATCCCGGGCGTGATTTGTCCGGGTAGTTTCGGCGTTATTATTTTGTCCGGGTTCTAGGAACATAAATACTGTTTGTTTTGTACTCACAATCAGCATCAGTACCACACAGATTTCCATTTTGCCACATTATAAAATTGTTACACGAATTGAATATAGGTATGTATAAACGCCTGAGCTCATAATGACATGGGCCTCATGATATGAAATTCGACACGTACCGTATTTAACCTGGAATGGAACCATCCATCAACCATCAATCCCATGGAGCTCCACCGATTCAGACTGGATAAGAAAGGCATGAATTGTATGCAAACACGTGATATTAATTTAATAGCATGACAGTTACATCTCATATCAATGAATGAACTTCATTGTTTTACCATGCAAAGTATGTCAAAAAAAACATTCATTTATGACTGAACGCTGTTATATAACGAACTTGTTTATATGTATGGTTCATGTGATCATGTATTTATGCAATGTTTTTTCATTTAATTTCTATGTTAATCGACGTTTATATGCATTTGTTGTTTGTACATAATTGAGTGTTGTGGATTTTTCTGTGGCACCAGGTGTGAGAACAATTGGAGAAGTGTTAGTATTATCTTTACAGTTCTAGATAGGTTTGCAATAAATAGTTACGCCCCCATAATAAATAGGAAATGATAAGATTTTTGGCCACTAAATAAGTAAGTGCTTTGCATACTTTCGCACAGTTTTATTAGCCAAGCTGTGAACAATAATTATTATGTAACAAAAATTCTTTAAAAAAAATATTCTCCTCCCAAGAACATGTTAGGTAAGACGGTTGCAATTTTGGGGGCGGGTCCCTCGGGTTTGATCGCCACCAAGGAAGCCATCGCTAACGGCTTGACCCCAACTGTTTTTGAGAAACAAGTAGAACTGGGAGGAGTCTGGCATTCGAGGTCAGGAGCCGTGTGGAACAAAATGCGGACCAATATCTCCAAGTTCACCACCGTTTTTGGGGACACACCATATCCCAGTGATACAGAAATGTTTCCAAGTTCCAGTTCCGTGTTTCAATATCTGAACGATTATGCGGATAAGAACGGTCTCAGGCAGCATATCAGATTCCAAACAGAGGTGGTCAACGTAGAGCCGAATGGCGACTGTGGTAAGCAGTTTTTCACCACTTTTGAACATTTTGCTAGGTTAACTTGGCATTTTAATCTACCTGAATTGCTTCAAATGTTATAGAAACTGGTAGTTCAGGATGGAAAGTAGCGTAGAAAACGGTCAGTGGTCTCATAGAGTCACAAACTTTCTCTGGCATCATTGTGGCGTCTGGAATCGTTGCCAAAAGCTCAATTCCTCAGGATATTCCGGGCCTTGAATCGTTTCCGGGAAAAGTTCTTCATTCCAATGAATACAAAAATGCTGCAGACTTTCATAACCTGACAGTACTCACGATCGGAGGAAGTTTTAGTGGTGCTGAAATAGCCGCAGATGTTTCCACTCAAGCTAAAACATCATTCCACTCGTTCCGTCGAAAGTTTTGGCTACTCAAACGCTACCTTCCGGATCCCTCAGGGTCACAAATCCCACTGGATTTACTCTTCTACACCCGGAAATTTTATGCAAAACTTGGAGCTCCGAAAGAAGATGCGGAAACGGTTAATGTCAAGAAAAATACGAATCTACTCTCCTTGTGCATGGACCAGCAAAACCATGAACCCCTGAGAATTTCTTCAGAAGACCTTGTCCTCCCAATAAACTCTGTCGTATCAGATAATTATTTACCCCAAGTGGAAAATGGGGCCTTAGTCCCTCTCCACGGATCCATTAAGGACATTCAAGGAAGTACATTACGTCTCCAAGATGGTCGGACGATCCAGAATGTTGACGTCATAATATTTGCGACAGGATTCAAGCCAGACAATTCATTTTTTCCGGAAAGAATTCTCGCCCAACTAAGCTACCTTCCGAATGATCGTCTCCAACCTCTCATCCTGTTCCAGGAATGTGTTCACCCTGAGCTGGACAACCTATTTTTTGTCGGGATGTACAAGGGTCCCTATTTTGCTGTGATGGAATATCAAGCCAGATGGGCAGCTCGGGTGCTGAGTGGAGCCCTGACCCTACCTCCAAAACAGGTTATGGAGGCAGGGCTGAAAAGCGAAGAAGCAATCCGACAACAGTTTCCACGTCCGCAGTTTCCACACCCAGATTACGTTTTATTTGCAGACACCATTGTGGGACTGGGTCAAAGTTTCCCAGATCTGGATAAACTGCAGGATCCAAACCACACCCTGGCTGAATCTTTTTCCTCTGCCCACCTCAGCTCAGCCCCTGGAGTTTTGGACGTATTGGAACACCGGAAGGCGGAAATTGCGACCCGTTTCATGACTGAGCCCGTGACCCCAGATCATTACAACTTCGTCCAGGCTCCGAGGCAAACACTGAATCAGATGAATTTTCTTCAGCAAGTTATCAAGCAGTTTGTAAATGTGGCATAAATATACATTATTTTTAAAAAATGTTATAAAGTGACAATTGATACGGTTCTGCTGTAATAAAAGATTTTTTCCAGTAATCATCATGCACTTTTTCGTCATTTTCTTTAATTTATGAGGCCGATGCAGGGATGGGAAATCTGACCCAATGAACAGGGAAATTAAATCTCATGTGCTCAATAAATAAACAATCTTAAAATATTTTATTTGTGTTCATTAAATTCCAAATTAAAATCCAAATCATTCCATTTCCATTGCATTTTAGCTTTAGCCGTTCCATCAGTAAAACTGGAATTAATAAAACAACCTTATTCACTCACACTTTGAAATAAGTTCCATAAAAATAGTTTTAGTTTTTTTGGCCATGAATTCTGCGGCACAAGTCTTCAAAAACTTTGTGGGACGTTGGAGGATTCGTCGCGTACTAGGAAGTTATGGTCAAGGCCTCGCCAAATTCATCCTGACCTCGAATAATCCCCTGATTTTAAACTATCGTGAAGACATTGAGGTCAAGTATACGGCGGAGTCGGGCCTAAATCAACCCGGCGTCTCTGGAACGGCTTATCAAGAGTATGTCTACCTCTATGATGAAGCCAGGGATAAGATTATCAAGAGGTTTGTGGATGGACGTCACTTTTATGAGCTCAAATTGAACCTGGAAACAATGGAGGGGGAGGCGGAACACGAGTGCGGAAAGGATTTGTACAGGGCCAAGTACCAATTTCAGGACGCTGACCATTTTACACTCTCCTACGATGTGAAGGGTCCGGAAAAGGAGTATGTGATTCAAACCTTGTTCACAAGGGAGGAGGAAAGTCTCAGTGTCCCTTCAACTTCGTCCGAGCAGGGTCAGGGACAAGGAAATCATGACCAATGTTGCTGGCCGGAAGTGTAAGTGGAAGGAAAGACGGCGTCTTAGGGTCTAATTATCGCTATTTTTTGCTTATTCATCATTGATGTACATATTATGTGGCAAGTAAGTGTACGTTTTATAACACATTACATAAACTAAACGAAACCGGTGGTAATATAATTGAACTTGTAATGATTTTTTAAACTTTACAGTCGTGAGATTAAGCAACGCTTCAACGCTTAACCGTGAAGGAAGCTCATACTTTTAATACCTAATTATTTTTGTAATTTATGGAATCAAAATAAATTCCTATATGATTTGATACAAAAAAAATTCATAAAATAATATATTGTGCAACAATGAAATCCACGTTCACAAATTATCCTACCGATCGAGTTTACCAGCTTAAGATTTTGTATAGAAAACTCATGAATTAGATTATATTCTGATTGCATATGGCATGGTAAAAAGATTTGAAATTTCACTGCATTTGCATTACCATAAAATTAATATTTTCGCTTCGAGTTGACAAAGGAAACTCCACACATAAAGAAAGTCGGGCAGTGTTCGCCGCACAGTTATATGAAAAAAACTGGTTAAATATCATTAGAATTTATTAGGATCATAATTAGCAATTATTCACATTTACATACGAAGGAAGTTGACCATGAACCAGAATCTCAAGCATAAGCAACAGACTACTGGTGTTGTCGTTTGTCTCCATAATCTTACCTCATTATCATATATATGACATCATATCATGGATATATATGAAAATGTTCAACTATTGAAATGAATGTCAAGTGCTGTTATAAGGATTTTTTAAGAGCCGGTTCGTTATCTTAAGAAGATCAAAGCCTGATTTAATTTATACCATCTCGACCTTGTGTCCAGCTATATGCAGTCCATTTGAGATTTCCAGTCACTTCGGATCTTTCTGACAATTCAAGACTTGAGTTCGGGCAAAAATTGTTTGAGATTAACTTCAAATATGTCGGTTTTGCCAATTTATGTCGTGGACGCCTTTATCATTGATGGAAAGCCGTTTACCGGCAATGCTGCCGCAGTGTGTCTGCTTGAGTTTGACGTAAGTAAGCTATTATCCGTGTCTTATTTCCGTGTCTGTCAATGAATTATAAAACTATTTTACCATCATAGGACGACATCACGGATGTCAAAAAACAGGAGATCGCAATGGAAATGAACCTTAGTGAAACAGCCTTCGTCTCCTTGGGCTGGACAAAGGGACAAAAGTTAACCACCGCCCCGGGATCTGACCTTGAACGGCGAACTCTCCGCTGGTTCACTCCCACAACTGAAGTCCCACTTTGTGGTCATGCCACCGTCGCCTCCACCAAAGCTCTGAGTCACGCCCTTGGCGTCGACAAAGCCATCAGCTTCGAATCCAAGTACAGTGGAAAGTTGGGCGCAGTTGTGGAAAAGGATGGATCCATTTCTTTAAATTTTCCATCCAACCCGACCCACGTGTTGAATGAGAATCCCAAAGAAAATCCTTGGGTGGCTGATATCCTCCAAAAATCTGTCGGAGGCTCACGAGACATTGTGCAAGATCTCCATTATTCGCCTGGAACAAAGAGTCTCTTCATCCGAATCAAGGATGACCAGGGGCCGGATGGCCTGAGAAGGGTCAAACCCAACTTCCAAGCCCTGTTGGATATTGACACCCAGCAATTCGTGGACTATATCATTATCACCGTGAAGGGAACTGGTGGTACTGGAGGTCCTCACTTTTACTCCAGATTCTTTGCCCCATGGGGAGGCATTGATGAGGATCCAGTAACTGGGATGGCTCATACGGCCCTCACCCCGTATTGGGCGAAGGAACTGGGAACAGAGGGCCCTTTATGGGCGAGACAACATTCCAGCCGTGGTGGAGATTTGGTCTGCACCCTCCTGGGGGACAGGGTCAAAATTAGTGGGCAAGCGAGGAGTGGGCTCAAAGGAGAATTGTTCATTTAAAATATGGGAAAATGAAACAAATAAAATTTATAAAATTTAATAATTTAGATCACAATGTTTTTCAAGGTAGTTTCATTTATTTTGTATCTATCATATAACTCCATGCAGTTGTGATGGGTTTAAAATGATCATGGTTAATGTTGTGGAACTCCCCATACACGGAAGCGAGCCACACCCCCGTCCGGAGCGATGGTTATCCGTACGTGGCTTATCTTGTCGCCAGTTTTCTCGTCCACTACGAACATGTGAGTTTTATGAGGGCCCATCTATCGATCGATACATATAGCGTCAATCAGAAATATATAGATTTTACATCACTAATTTCAAAATCCGGCATAAATACATACGGAGATTCATTGTGATAAACAGGATAAACTGCACAATCACTCAAAAACAAACCTTGATAAGTGGAACAAGCATTTTCCACATTTTGTTAGATGTCTCATCAAATGAAATAGCTTTCCCTTCATCTCCATCCTTCGAAATGAAACAGCCCTCCACTTTGCAACCGTCTGGAAAATTTCCCTGTAATGTTACAAAAGCATTGATTATATAAATGAAAATTATTTTTACATAAATAAATCATAAATCTGAAAGAACTTTCCCGAACAGAACAGATCACTTGACCTTTGCCTATATATCAACATCAACCAATTTCACGGAACACAAAACATAAATGCACGATGAACTAACTCTTGGGTAAATCAAAAGTGACATAAACTGAACAAAGAACAAAACGTATTTAGGCAGAAAAACGAAGTCTCATCAAACTGACATTAAATACAACTTCATAAAATACAAAGCAAGGTAGCAAACCAAATTACTTTAAGTGGAACAACATTATTATCTACGCTACGTAAAAGGTAACATAATTCGGGAAAGTGAAATTTGAGAGAAAGTTGGATTTTCTCATCTGCATCCGACATAATCTGTAATTCTATATATTTCATATCCAAACAAAGAGAGTGTGCAAAAAGAAGGAAAAAACTAAATTTGTGCAGCTCGAGCTTACCTTGAAACAGGTAGTATACACCTGAATTTTTGCAACCCTCCCCACAAATCCTAACCGAAAGGTTGCCCACTCTTGACCCGGGGATTCCATAAATCCAGCCGAATTTTCTGTCAGAAAAGAGAAAGTTATCAAATCTCCAACTTCACTCAAACGGCAAATTGGCATAGCCCACGCCACATGTCTCTGTTCTGCTCTACTTAATATTTGATGACAAACTGCCCAACATCCTGTGGCACCCATTTTATTTTCATTATTTTAATACCCGTTATAACATCCGGTCTATCCATCCGACGCGCAGTTTCCCAGCCGTCACCAATATTCGGGATTGGACGTGTTAGCAGCATATTCCGTGGATGACCGTAGTGTGCATTGGAAAATCCGATACAGATTCCGCCGTGTTCGGAAGATGCCAGGTCAAACAGTGTGTTCTGTGTTGATGTGGAATCCACATCATGCCATAAAATAAAACAAAGGCAAAGCATTTTCATATATCAATTATATAAAGTAATATAAACAATTTAATGAATGTAATTTAAGGATTTGACGCATGTCCCGCAAACTGCTATGTAATGAAAACAGAAAACCAGCTTAGGTTGCCGTTGCTGTAATTGGATCTTGACAGTAAGCTCGGATTCATTTTTCTAATTACCTTCGCCAGACAGGGCTTACCACACACAGTAAATATTTGACATGTTTTTCATAAGGCGTGGGCGTGCTTATGATTTTATTTTATTTTATAATGAGCAAAACATCCTGCTTTCTAAAAGTCGACTTATGAATGTGATGTACTAGCTGAGATGGATGCCAATAAATTGTTCATTAAAAGCAGGTAAGTACTTACATTACCATCCTTAAGGGAAATGCCGTTTTTCGAAATATCTTCCCAGGTCCGCTTCACCTGTCCAAAAATCCTAAGCCCCGGCTTATGATTCTTAAGATTCCCGACGGCGCCACCGTCGGGAAAGTAGTTGAGACGGACATGTGTCCAAGTGTCTCGATTATCCACGGGCAAAAATGTGTCACAGGTGTCCGAGTATCCGGCCCCAAGTGATGCTTTTGGAACCAACAAGGTCCATTTCTGTGTTCATATAAGCACTTAATATGTATATGTATCAAATTCATGCCCTCCGCAGAAACATGACATAGTCTAATCTCAAATAATTGCGGTATTTGACAGACACAATTCACATCTTCCTATAAACTTATGCGGTCAAAAACAATGCATTCCGTAAAACTTACATCCGTGCCTAGACCACCAACTTTTTTAAGGTCCTCGGCAGTTGCGGCGGTATTGGCTTCTCCAGTTCTTTTTGGAATACTGCGTTCATCTATACAACATTAGACAAGCAAGAGTTTGTAACACTGACAGAGGGTCGTTGTCGTTGCAGAAAACCCGAGATATCTAAAACTGCCCCAAACAAGGTTGAACTCACTACAAACCTTCTGGAGAAAGTGTCCCAGCTTGAATTGAGATTCTGGGAGTAAAGTTCCCCGTGAAGAAGGATGTGTCCGCGTGAAAGCCATGAATCACAGAAGGATGAGAAAGTTTTATGATACAAAAATCATGACCAGCGATTCTCTTTCGGCGTGTCTCCCAGCCATCCATCCATTTCCCTTGGGGATCAAAGACACCCTCCTTCCATTCTGCGTTGTGGTCCTATAAATATATTTTTTAATTTTGTGCAAGTAGCTTTCACTTTGTGCAACTTTTCATGCTAAAAAGTCATAAAAATGATCAATGGAAAAAAGCCATCTCGCAAAATGTGAAAATTTTTTATTTTTGCACGCCCAATATAGAACAAAGCTAGCAATATAATATAGCTTGTTTTGTCACAAAACAAGCCGCTGATTTCCCAAAGGCTTTAAAGTGAAAGTTTTCAGTAAAATCAAAACAAAATTGTTTTTTTCCATTCATATCATCAGAGTCGATTCGGATCTGATGATGTCTTTGTCATTTTTCCAAAAATTTAAAACAAAGTTGCAAAGGACATGCTGAAAATACTTGGAAATTAATTAAAAATACCTTTAAAAGGTTTTCTGCAGTTGCAAAAAAATCGTCAGAGGCAAACAATATTTTTGCACCATTAGACAAATTGTTCAACTCTGAATTTGAATTTCTCTTGAATGGATGCCGTTTGCTGGGTTGGTCGCAACGCCATGAGAATGCTTTATGCGTTTTTTTGAAAATTTGGATAACTTGAAATCAGACCCACGCAAAACTTGAAGATAATTGACACTGGTACGTAAAGTGATGGAGAAGTCCCTACTTTATAACTTTGTCACTAAATGGTGCTGATGTAATGCAGGTTGATCGGATTTGGATAACATGATGTCACTCATAGCCATGTGACACATTTCTGTTTTGCAAAAGAATTGGTAAGTGTATTGATTGACAGTTTCATGTCACATCTTTGTAAGTTAAAATGACAACATATTAATCATGTTTTTAAGCATGTTTTGCCATGCATAGTTGATACTCATACAATTACAGATATAAACTCTATAAGCCAAGGACAGGCTAAGATTAATCCTGAATTGATGTTGAAAACATTGTGTCGCAGAGTATTATCCGTCCAGACAACAGGATCTGAATCAAGCCGGCTTGTTTTTAAACTTTCCATAAACCGGATAGAAGCCGATAGATAGATAGATTTCTAATTATAATTTCAACTATAAGCCAACCTCAATACTGTTGAAAAAATGCGAATTTCGACATTTTCGACATACT